>OW028573.1:55806828-56076828 GCA_932294295.1 Alitta virens
AGTGCTGGGAATGCCTGTGGTGAGATCTATGATTTAGACATGATTTTCAGTGAATTCTGCCAATTTCAAAATGACTGTTGTGGTGCAACTTTATATAAAACTGGACAAAAACACTTGATACTGACCTAATTGGGTGATATCATGGAAAATATGTAAGATGTAACATGGACTCAAAATTGCAAACTTATGGTTGGCATTATTGTGACAGTTTCACATTAATGCTTCTTCATTAATAGTCATCTGTACTGACAACATCTATTTGTTGGCAGAGCAAGCAATAAGGTATGTTTAGTAATGTTTAACTTAATATCATATTTTAAATATATATTATAATAGTTCGAGTGACATAGTTTACAACAGCATTTTGCTTTATATTGCAGTGTCACGGTTTATATGGTTTATACAGTTTATGAGAGAAAGACAATAAATCAGTGAACATTACATCTTGTTCTGTCTGCAATAAGTTTCCAACTATATACAGCTACGGCTGTAACAGTGACACTTATTTAGAAGTTGGATCACATTTGAGAAGCTGATGAGTCAACCTGGTGGAAGTCCTGAGGACTCTGAGCCAATCATGGAAGTCCTAGATGCTGTTAAAAGCACAGAAAAGCATGATGATTCTAAGCATGAAATTGATGCCAACAATGATGATCTTGCAACTAGTGATGTATGTCCAGCATAATGATCATGAGTCAAGTGATGTCTGACATGATGACCACGAGCCCATTGATGTACGCCCCAAAATTCTAGCAAAGTTAGGGTCCCATTCCTCACAGGCAGATGTTGGATTAGGAGGTCTGCGACTCAATGGAGCCATACACAGACAGCCAGGAGTTCGAGTGACATAGTTTACAACAGCATTTTGCTTTATATTGCAGTGTCACGGTTTATATGGTTTATACAGTTTATGAGAGAAAGACAATAAATCAGTGAACATTACATCTTGTTCTGTCTGCAATAAGTTTCCAACTATATACAGCTACGGCTGTAACAGTGACACTTATTTAGAAGTTGGATCACATTTGAGAAGCTGATGAGTCAACCTGGTGGAAGTCCTGAGGACTCTGAGCCAATCATGGAAGTCCTAGATGCTGTTAAAAGCACAGAAAAGCATGATGATTCTAAGCATGAAATTGATGCCAACAATGATGATCTTGCAACTAGTGATGTATGTCCAGCATAATGATCATGAGTCAAGTGATGTCTGACATGATGACCACGAGCCCATTGATGTACGCCCCAAAATTCTAGCAAAGTTAGGGTCCCATTCCTCACAGGCAGATGTTGGATTAGGAGGTCTGCGACTCAATGGAGCCATACACAGACAGCCAGGAGGGCTTGAGGATGGCAATACTAAGGAGGAGCAGTCTCATAGATCCCAGTATCGTGGAGGTTCGGAGTATGACTTCTTTGTGCAGGGAGGTGCGAACAGCCAAGGAATTGCACTTGGAGGCCAGCACAGGAAGTTCGCTCGATCAGAAGGTTTACCGGAAGAACAACTCACTAGAGTGAGAACTGTTACCCAAAAGGGTTTTGAATATCAATTAGAAGTAAAGGTCAGCAATTTCAAGACAGCATTAGGAAGTCACAAGCACAAAATCTCCCATTGTAAAAACTGTTGAATGAAGCTGACATTGGTATAAATCAGTTAGCCAATGCAAGATCAAGCTTTGAAAGAATAATGGTAGAAGTGTCAGACTGTTTTCATGCAATGGTACAACTAGATCAATCTCAATTTGATCTTTACATTGATTCATTTAAAGAGTGTGAACAAAGAAATCTTTCAATGTTAAATGAACTTACTCAGGTTATAAGACTTCAAGAGTTAGAAATCACAAGCAGAGCTTCTTGAAGTAGTAAAACAAGTAGTAGGTCAAGCAAAGCTTCTTCGAGCAAAGCATCTTCTCGCAGTCATGGTAGTAAATGCAGTCATGGTTCCTGTAACTCTGTAGCATCCATGAAAGCTGAGGCTGCTGCAAAGGCTGCTGCTTTAAGAGCCAAGTTAGAATATTTGGATGTTGAATCAGAACAAAAGGTTGAATTGGGGAAAATCAATGCTAAGTTAGAAAGAATAACAACTATGAGAGATATTGCTGTTGAAGAGGCTAAATTAGAAGCAATTACTAATGTTGAAGATAAGTCAATTTACTCTGTAAAGCCTTCTGTAAATGAATGTGATGATCAAGTTTCTAGGCAGAGTGTCAGCAACAAAGGTGTTAATCCTGTGTCTCAAACTTACCATGGTACTGTTTTGGTAAGCAATGAAATTAAGAGCAAACCAAACAAAGTAACTGTTGAACAAACATGTGACTTAGCTAACAAAGGTGTGAAGCTCTCTGTTGATCAAATTGTGAGATCTTAAAGTGGAAAACACTTTGCAAATCCAAAACAAAGAAGCTCACATGTCCAAATTGAAACCGATTTCAAAATTGTTGTTTCAAATCACAATGAAATTCACTCTACAAATCAAACACAGAGAGCCTCCAATTGCAAAGTGAAAGTATGTCCAAATTTGCTGGTTGAAATCATAATGCTCCTGAATTTGTTCCTCAGTGCAGAGACAATGTTGATCAACTGGGCTGCCTTTTAAAGTCTTTTGCTGATTTTATGAATATTAGTCGTTTGCCTGTGACTTAACCTGGTGTGTGTACTGGAAATAACCTTGATTATCCAAGTTGGAAGGGTGCTTTCTCAACACTCATTGAAAATCACAATATACCCCCTAATGAAAGGGTTCATTATTTGCAACGTTATCTTGGTGGGGATGCTTTGAGATGCGTGAAAAGTTTTCTCTTGATGCCTTCAGAAGACTCATATTATGAGGCCATGAATCTGATAGATAGTCGGTTTGGTGATTTGTTTGCTATAGCCCAAGCATTCAAGTCAAAGATTGAAACATGGCCAAAGATTGGTTTACGCGATGCTGTAGGCTTGCGTAAGTTCAGCGATTTTCTTCGTCAATGTGAGGTAGCTGCTAGAACTAATCTTAACTTGCGTATCTTGGAGGATGATGTCCAAAACAAATCCATACTTAGCAAGCTGTCACACGATGGAGCAGGGAAGTGTACATGTACAAGTCTCAAACTCAGATATATCCCTCTTTTGCTCAGTTTGTATCATTCCTGGTAAGGGAGTCCGACATTGCATGTGACCCAGTGACAGCTGCGCATAGCACACAAAAACAGACAAACGGTAAGTCTGTTGATAAACATGTCAGAACATGTAATACCATCACAAGTAGTCAATGTGAATTTTGTGTAAAATCAAACCATTCTCTTGGTAAGTGTCTGAAACTTAGAGCAAAGTCAAGAGAAAGCTGCATTTATCAAAGAAAAAGGTCTTTGTTTTGGGTGCTTGCAGTCTGGACATTATGCCAAGATGTGCAAGAGTAGATTAAAGTGTGATGTTTGTAGAAAACAGCACCAAACTGTGCTTCATAATGAGGGCACACAACAGTCTTGGTCAAGTTGTGAAGTGAAAGGTAAGTCAGATCACAGCAAATCTGATGGTCCTGTAAGTAAACTGCAAGGTAAACAGGTTGAAGGTCTTGTTACTGAAAAGCATTTGTGTCTGTGTACTAGTGAAAAGATGTCTCAAAGAAGTACAATGGTAGTGCCAGTTTTTGTGTCTTGTACTGACAGCCATGGTGATGGCATTTTGACATATGCACTTTTAGATACACAGTCAGACACCTCCTTCATTAGCAATGATCTCTGTGACTAACTTCAAGCAACAGGTCCAGAAACTCATTTACTGTTATCTACAATGACTGCACAAAGTACACTTATGCCATGCAGAAAAATTGAGGGTGTGAGAGTGCGAGGATTTGACAGTGATGTTGAGATTAGTTTGCCTGCACCATTCACATACGATGGTATACCAAGTAATGATGAGTGCATACCTACAGCTTCCATGGCAGACAATTAGCCCTACCTTAAACCAATGGTAAAGCACTTAATGCCCAAAACTGACTGTGCTGTGGGTCTTCTTATAGGTTTTAATTGTCCCAGGGCATTGGACCCTAGAGAGGTCATACCTCCAGAAGATGGAGGCCCTTATGCCCAAAGAACTGACTTAGGTTGGGGGATTGTTGGTCCAATTATGCGAAACTTTGGTTCACAAAATAAGCAGTCCTACCAACTCTCAAATTGTACTGCGTACCACATCCAAAGAATTGTTTAGCCCACAAGATATTGTCAAATTCTTTGGAAGAGAAGAGAGCAGTACCTCATTTGAAAAGGCATTATCCCATGATGATGTAAAATTTCTTACCTTGATGCATGAAGGCATTCACAGGTGTGATGGCGGTCACTATGAGATGCCACTGCCACTGAGAAATCATGGTAAGAATTTGCAGGACAACAAGGTAGTTGCACAAGATAGACTTCAGAGTATGGTAAGAAGGTTCAAGCGTGATCAAGGACACAGTCACATTTTGCGGACAGTCAGATGCTCATGCAATAGGCGAAAAGAGAGCATGTCCAGCATATGGAAGAAGATGTCGGAAATGTAAGAGATACAATCACTTTGCTAGCTGTTGTAAAACTGAAGAATTCAGGCAGAGAAAATCTCACAAAATTAATCTAAGCAGGAAAAACAAGGGAATAGTGGAAAGAGGAAACAGTCTGTGAAAGCTGTAGTGGAGGATGGATCAGAGAGTTCGGATTCTGATGACTTTACGTATTTTTCCATGAAGAACCTATCTGTGAAGCATGTTGTGAAGAGAAACTGCACTGGAGCAAGTGATGACAGAACTGGAGTAGTGCAAGTTCAGATAAACAATGTGGATGCATTGTGCGAACCCGACAGTGGGGCAACAGCGAATATCATGGACGAATACCAGTTCAGGGCACTCAGGAAGAGAACTGAAAGATTACAACTGCATCATTCTCAAGACAACCTCAGCACAATCCAGGGAGATCTCAAAGTGAAAGGCGAATTTCAAGCTGATATCAAGAATGCAACCAAGGGAATACACACCAAATTTGTTGTGATTAAGGGACACATGAAATCACCACCTCTTATCAGCAGACAAACTTTAGAGGACCTGGGGATGTTACTGATCGACCCAAGAGGAAGACTCAAGGAGAAGAACGAAATGTGTATCAAATCAGTGAAGACCCAGAGTCTTGAGAAAACACTGGAAGAATACAAGGATGTATTCAAAGGAATAGGATGCGTGACAGATCCGAAATCAGGGAAACCACTAACAGTCAGACTGAAGATGGATCCCGACGCTCAACCAGTGGCACAGAAGGCCAGACATGTACCTTATTACTTGAAAGGACCACTGAAGAAATGGTTGAAATAAAGTGAAGATGAGGGCATCTTTGAAAATGTACCTGTGGGAGAAGTCATTACTTGTTGATCACCTTTAGTGGTGCAGCCGAAACCGAAGTACACTGACACACAATTGGATGAATTGGAACCCCACATGATTCAAGCCAGCATAGACATGCGAGTGCCAAACACGGAAATGAAGCGAAGCCGTTGTGTTGAGGCTCCGATACTGGATGATTTCACTTATCATCTGCATGACTGCAGGATTTTCAGTAAAATGGATCTAAAAAGTGGATATCACCAGCTCAGTATTGATGATGACACAAGTACAATTGGGACCTTCAGCACTCCTTGGGGAAACTACAGACCGAAACGACTAATGTTCGGGGCGAAATCTTCACAAGATGTATTTGACGACACAATGCAGAGGATTTTCGGAGATATCCCAAGATGCATGCTTCAACGTGACGACATACTGGTGGGAGGCAGAGACGAAGCAGAGCACCAAGAAGTAGTCAAAACAGTACTGCAATGTGCCCAAGCCTTCAACATCAAATTCAACAAAGAGAAATATGAATTTGGAGAGAGAAGAATCTCATTCTTTGGTCACATATTCACACACAAAGGACTGGAAGCAGATCCTGATAAGATCACGACAGTTCAAGAATGTGGACCACCAGCGAACAAGGAGGAAGTCAGAAGTTTGCTGGGCATGTCAGGTTACCTAAGTGGATTCATTGAAGGATATGCTGCAATGACAGAACCTCTGAGAAGATTAACTCACAAAGACACCAAGTTCAAATGGGGCGGAGAGCAACAGATAGCTTTCAAGGAGATCAAAGATGCAATGTCAAATGCACGAACTATGACATACTTCGACCCGAGAAGAAATATGATTGTGAGGACTGAAGCAAGTTTCAATGAGGGCTTATCAGCTGGACTGTTCCAGAAAACAGATCAAGGGCTACAACCGGTTCACTTCATCAGCCAAACTTTGAAGGACCCGGAGAAAAGATACAGCCAGACTGAAAAGGATGCTTTAGCCATCAGATGGGCTCTCGAGAGACTGAGAATTTACTTGACTGGAGCACCGAAATTCAAGATCATCACGGGTCATAAACCTCTGGTGACAATGCTGAACAAGCCAACTGCAAAATTGCCACTGAGAATTGAGAAATGGGTGATGGAACTACAAGACATGGATTTCGAGGTGGAGTACCAGCCTGGAAAAGACAAAGCAGACCCACTAGATTACTTGTCAAGACACCCACTACCTGAGACGGGAGGAAAAGACAAGGATGAGAAAGTGATTAAGTGGATAACCAGAGCGGAATCAGCCATCACATTGGAGAAGATTAGGGAGGAGACCAAGAAAGACCCTACACTCACAGAGGTCAAACAGTACATTGAGACAGGAAGATGGAAGTCAAGCAAAGGAAAAATTGCTCCGTACTATGATGCTCAAGATGAATTCTCCATTATTGAAGGACTGGTGTACCGCGAGAGAAGACTGGTGATACCAGAGAACGTACAGAGAAAATTAGTATCCATAGGACACAAGATGGGACACCTGGGAGCAACCAAAACAAAACAGATGTTGAGAGAAAGATATTGGTTCCCAGAGATGACAGGACTCATTGAACACATTGTGGGTGGATGCTATGAATGCAAGATCACCACGAAGGGATCTACTGAAGAACCAATCAAGCCATCCAAGATTCCAAAGAAAGCCTGGGACACAGTTGCGATGGATTATGGCGGACCATACCCAGATGGTCACTACAACCTTGTCATTGTGGACAAGCGATCAAGATACCCAGTAGTTGTTGAAGTGCCATCCACAAATTTCGAAGCAACTCATGAGAAGATGAAAGAAATATTTGCCACATATGGAACACCAAGAACCATAGAAAGTGACAATGGACCACCATTTAATGGGAAAGCATTTGCACAGTTTGCAGAAGAAGGTTTCAGACACCACAGAATAACACCACTGCATCCGAGAGCAAATGGTCAAGCAGAAAATTTCATGAGGCTGATAAACAAGACTGAGCAGATTGCAACCATACAAGAGAAGAACAAAGCAGAAAGAAGAAGTGCAATTCAAGAGATGTTAGTTGCATATCGATCTACACCACTCCCAGCAACAAATGTGACGCCATACGCAGCTATGAAGAACAGAGAAATAAGAATAAAGCTGGACTATGAAGATCCAGAAGAAGAGAGAGATCCAAAGGAAGAAGAAATTGACAAGAGAGATGCCAAATACAAGACAGACATGAAGAGAAGAGAAAATAATCATGTTGAATATGCTACTTGTGCCCTTTTTAGAGACGATATACATACATAGCTGTTTATCTATAGCTGTTAACCATCATGCATCAGTATTATTTTAACATGTGATTTCTACAGTATGGTGCAGCCAGGTGACCCCCAAAAGGCCCCACTGACAAAGTTTTAAGCATGTAGATGCAGTAGTGTCAGAGTTCTTCTCTAGAAATGAAAAAATAATTGTTTTCTATTTTTGCTAAATTTTGTTAGATAATACTTTTTTTTTAAATATGTTTATTCACACACATGCATATACAATTCATGGTGTATAGTACAAATACTATAGCCACCATATGTCAATATCAAAAGGTACCAAACCCATATAGAGTATTTCTTACGGAATTTCGTTTGGGTATATGCATTTGTGTTAGAGTTCTGCTCCGGAAACGAAAGTGTTATGCCCACCCGCCTTTCCCGCCCATCGGACGGACATTGATGATAACAATAACCCTCTTCGAACTTTCTTCGCTGAGGGTTTAAAATAATGCGTCCTTCCTAGCTGATAGGGTGGCACCACACCGTGATGGTTTGTCACACACCAACAATATGACCTTGCCCAGGAAAAGTGGTTTTTAAACTGTAAGAAATCATCATCTCCATGGTTTTACTAATGTTGACCGTTCGTAAGCTCATGCACCTTTTAATTGGCACTTATCAATGCCTGAAATCAGGTCAATTAGTCTTGGATTGACATCTTGCTGAATGTTGAAATGAAGCATGTTATTTAGACAAGATCTGTGGCCTGAATAAGGTAATTCTAAGCAGAAAGTTCATTTGCAGTTACAGATGAATCTGAAATGATCAAATATCTGAGTTTCATACATCACTCCAGTACGTTATTAAAACTCAAAGTAGACCAACACATAAGGTAGAGCAATTCTCCCTTTTTTCATGGCAATAACAGTTATCAATGTTTATTGAATTCAGAACCCAATTGCACTCTAAAAACATAGACTGCTGCAGCAGCATACCCTCGGCAAATTTGAGAAAAAAAAATTTAATATGCTCTCAGCGAACGAAGTTCTAAAAGGGTTTATGTTATCATTAATGTCTGTCCGACGGGCGGACGGTCGGGTGGGCAGGCGGGCGGGTGCAACACTTTCGTTTCCAGAGCAGAACTCTAATGCACTTCCTCTTACAAAATTTTGTACAGTAATACTCTATATAGCCTAGTGGTGCCTTTTGATAGTTACGTTGACATATGTTGGCTATGTTGTACACAATTTGGAAAAAATAGAAAATCTTTTTTGTTTGTTTCCAGAGCAGAACTCTGACACTAATACACCTGCATGCTTAATACTTTTGTCATAATATGTCTAAAATAGTGTAGTGGCGCCTTTTGGGGGTCACATGGCCGTAAATACTATAGAATTTTCAAAATTGGGGCAAAATTGGGAATATTCCTACTTTTTCAAACCTCCATATAAAAGACATCATTTACCTTACAAACCCTCATATCAATGACTCTATGATCCTAATATTAGTAACATTTTGCCAATGATATATCTAAACTATAGTACTTTTTGACATTTGTTTCATCATTCTTTTTTTTATTCATAATATTGGAAAATCTGGAAAACATGCAACAAATTGTGTTGCTGCCTTCATATTCCTTAGCATCCCATACTTAGCAATGACAGCCGTAAATGTTGTACAATTCATGTGCAATTATTAAATATTTGATCATAGTATTGCCATGCTCAATCCATTTAATAGTTTTTGTTTATAATTAGCAATTTCATAATAATTAGTTGCATGATGATCTATATTACTTTCACTTGACTCCAATACTTATTATTCATATACACCTGTAGCTACAAGGGTTACAACGACTGAGACGAAAAAATATTGACTTTCGGCTTGTGTAGGAACTAGCATTTTAATAAACGCCATACGCAATACACCTGCTCTAGGGTTAGACATACCTTTTTTCTAAAAAAATGTATCGCGCTCAGATATGGTTGATTTCTTCCAATTATCATGGATTTCTGCACTATTTTTAATCTCATGTTTACTTGATTACATGACAGCATTATGAGAAACATGGCCGTCTAGTTCTGCCAAAACTCACAAGAGGGCTCAAGCGAAGTTTCAACGCCCTTAGTGTAAAATAAGATTCCCACAGAATAGCACTGGCAAGTCTGTAGTTTTCAATTTCACAATTAAAATAAGTTAATAAACCATTTCCACACAATTCCACTGTTCTACGGGTGTAATGTAATGAAGCTAAAGTATTAAATATTTATCTGCACCATTGCATCTGGGTGGTGCTGTGATGTTGCTGGAGCCCTCTAGTGAGTTTTAGTGGAACTAGGCGGATGGATTATCAAGTCGAAAATGGCACAGAATTTTATTAAAATTGGAAGAAATCAACCATATCTGAGTGCAACACAATAGTAAACAGAGCAGTCCTCCTGTACATACGACGAAATAAGGTATGCTGACGTGTTTGTTGAAAAAGTATCAAATTCGACGAATTCGTATGCAAGTCGTTCCGACACTACATCGCATCTAATGCAATGTAGGTCGGTTCTGGCTAATACACCTGTAAAGTGTTCGGTTATAAATGCTAATTTAGATGCCACAGATTTAATGCAACCAGCAACCCAACAATTCAGTAACTGAAGGGAATATGGCAATTGATAATTTATAGTTCCTGCAGTTGCCAGCTAAATTTAAACAGCGGGCAAAAAATATTTTGACTTATAAAGGCATTAAAATGGGTGTGTTGAGTATCATTCCATACGAAATAAACATTTAAGATTTGTATTTATTTGTATTTAGACTTTATTTATTTAAATACAAGTAAATAAAAACCTTGAAGGTTTATTTTGTAAGAAACTATACCCAACATCTTTTTGTGGCATAACATTATTGCATTTTTCATATATATTCCTTAGGATCATTGCCATAGCCCATATATGACAATTTTGGACATATAAATGATAATCTTAGTATGGCAAGAAAAGAATAGAGAATACTTTTTATGCTCACTTGGCGGGAGGGCTCTGAACGTAATGGATTGCTGTTAATATTATAATATCATGCACACATGAAAAATAAGAATACTAATATAGCCAATATCTTTAATTTCATTGTAAAAAACAAAAACAATCAGGGTATTGGCTATTAAGCAATAAAATAAATGAAGTTCTAGTGTATTTAAAGAAAGTCCATAATTTATATTCATTTATATTTACCAAATTGTCTGAATATTACAATGTAGATTTTAATATCCAAGTATATTTTAGTAAGACTTTTTCAGACTTTTCTATAACCCATGGGAACACTGTATTATTTTACACTTGACAGAATATAATAAACAAATGAAGAAATTCAAGAGTTCAAAAAATAGGACAAGTGGCAATTGTTTCACACACTATATAAACACTCAAGAAATCATATTTTTGTAAAACATAGCAATATATGTCAGTGTGGCTATTACAAGGCACCACCAGGCCATATAGAGTGTTACTGTATACATTTCATTAGGGTAAGTGCATTAGTGTTAGAGTTCAGCTCTTGAAACGAAAGTGTGCATTAGAGTTCTGCTCTGGAAATGAAATTGTAACGCCCTCCAGCCTGTCAGATGAACACATTACAATTTTAATGATGCCTGTGATAAGAAATGTACCACAATATAATTTTGCAATGTACCACAGTATAGATATTAATCAGTTAAGTGCTAATAAATACAATGCGGAGTAAAAGTAAAGTATAACTACAGTTTGAGTAAAAAAAAGAATCAGTCTCTATTTTTCCCTTTCTCAAGTTAGACTCCCTCTGAATCACTCCCTTCCTTACACTACTTATGAAAATCGTTTGAAAGTACAGCTACTGCCATCTAGTGTTAACTTGTTGCACTAGTGGTATGTGTGAATTATAATTAACATGGGGTTGACCTCACAGCAGGGGGTAGCTTACTAAACCCTGTCTAAACAAAATTCCACATACAGCATAAATATTAGAGATATTGCATTTACACAATATTTAACGTTTTTAAAGTTGATAAGACTCCGTGACCATATTAATATTATTAGCCAAAACATGTCAATAAAAGGTTATGAAGTTTTAAAAAAAAAGGTAAGACAATATACACAATAAGACAAACTTAAATATTTTCTGTCTCGATAAATAGTATACCCACAGTTAGTTTCATAAAATACGGTCAACTCCAGCTATCTGTAGCGACCTGTACCTGGCTGTGGTCTTAACATGCTAAAGCCAGCTGCTTCTGTCCACTTCTATAGCTAGTAAGCGGCTCACATATATCACTAGATAAATATAAACCTTGGTAAATGTAAGAAATTGATCTTATGTATCATAAATATGTACTTTTAGATCCGGTTTTCAGTAGCTGTGACAGCTTTTGTCTGGTTTCAATTTGATGGGCCATTTTTAATGAAACTAACTGTAATTGATGATGATAAAAACAATTTTACAACCTTTTTTTTATACAATTTAGATTTAATTTCAGAGGCAGTACATATTTCATGGTTGTCTACATGTTAAACCTAAAGGTTATCTACATGTCTGATAATTATTTAACTGATATGGTTAGTGTAAAGTGTGAATTCGATAATTCATGAATTACAGTTGAATATGACAGGTAAGTGACGGGATTCACCAGCTCAGCATGAGTAAACAATTCCATTTAAAAAAAACAATGACCAGTTATGAAAGTTAGTAAATGCATTGCTATGGAAATCTAATTTAAATTTGATTTCAAAGGTAGTAGATATTTAATGAGTATCTGAATGTTAATTGTCTAACTAACACCATTGCAATTGCTTACAGCAACAATGACCAGTTATGAATCTTTTAGATTGCTGGTCTTATTCCAATATGAAATATCCACAAGAAGACCTTTACTTTCAAGAGGTGTGCATGATTAAAAATTCTAAAATTTGCTGAATTGGAATTGACCAAAAGGGCAAATTATCATATTTTTTCAATTATTTGAATAAAAATTTAAAACATGTAGATGAGCAGCCAGGGGCCAATGTTTGGAGATTCTGTGACCCCGAGAGCCAGATGGGCATATGACACATCATTTTAATAGTGAAGACTTAAGCTATTCAGATTGCTTGGTCTTAAAAGTCAACACTGGTGCACAACTCGGCAATTTAGTTACCATGGTAACCATGTCAGCAATTTTCAGGAATAAAAAAATTACAATGAAAATGTTTATTGTGACCAGGCTACTAAATTTAGAAAAAAATTGTATAGCCTAAATTCAAGCAATGATCATATCTGGAAAAATAATTCAGTGGTCGTTCATCTGACATTGCCCAGGTTGTCATGGAAACAACTCGTATCATAATTTTAGACTTTTTTTCAAATAGCTCGACTTTCTTTTCATTATTATGTAAATAATTGAAAAGAAAGTTTGCTTTCTCTCTCATGATTGAAAAAGCTAACATTATGGTTTTTCTAACAATACCTTATTTGTAGACTTCCAGTGTATTCATAGTTGGAAAACAATGTAGTCTATTTTGATATATTTTGTAATGTAAGTTCTGGTGAATATTTAAATCTGGTCGCCAAGATAAATATAGTTTGTTTACATGCATAGCAACGGGTCTTCTTTACTATTTTTAAAAAGGTCATATCACCGTTTCTGTACTTGACTGAATTATTTAATGAAACTCAAAACTGGCAGCATAGAGTGAGTTAAACACAGTGGTGTCACACAGCAAGTGGGTCATTAAGGGATTGGAGAATCATGTAAATTATGACATTAGCATGTCACCAAATAAGGAAGTTATTCCCATGATTTTGTGAACATCCCTTATACTGCCATAACATAGCAAAAAACTGACTCTTGTTTCCTTCATAGGGGATCACTCCAGTTTATGGAATGGAATGACATCGAATTCACATCTCTGTTTGACACTTTGTCATAGTCACCATGATAACACCTAAATATTGCTTTACTAACCACTAAATACCAGTCAGTTGAGAAAATTCTGTAAGAGTAGAGCTACAGTAGGCCCATTTTGGAGATGACCCCACAGGTTTTTTTACATAAAGATGTTTGCAAGAATGTCAACTGCTGGGATAGGCCATGAAAAGAAAATTTAAAAACTAATTGATGAAATCACCGTATTTTTCCATTTATATTAAAATTGTGGCTTTCTGAATATTAATAAGTAATAACCATGCATCAGGTTTTGAAGTACCAAAGATGGCCCAACACATTTTAAACCAATATTGATCAGCCAGCCATTGCACTGGTTGCCATGGAAGCATAAATTCATAACCATTTGATGCTTGTTTTGTAATAGCTTTACCTTAAATAGATCTTTCACGGAAAATCTCTGAAATGCCTGTGATGATTCAAAAAGCCAACATAATGGGCTCTCCAATAAGACTCTATACGTATATATGTATATTTAAGTGAAAATTGTGACCATGGTAACCCTACTTTCTATCAGCTTTTTGCATAGTGCCAATTTTGAAGAAGGTTGTTGTGTCATATTGTTAACCATATAGTTAATCAATGAATTTAAAGCATTGAATTATGGCTAGGATGAAGTGAAGAAGTTGCTGCTTTAACATTCTCAAATAAGCATAAAAATATTTTAAAAAATCAAAAATTCTGGATGGATGCTAGGATTTTCGTATACGGAAAATGAATGAATGACAAGGCCCATTAGGGTAATGTCATATATTGTCAAACAGATGCTCCAGTAATCCTGAGAATATTTTTGATACTTGAATCTGGTTGCCAAGGCTATAATTTTGTTAACATAACATTTATAGAAGTTTTTTTATTGCTGACAGTTTGACATGAGACATCTGTAATTTTAATATATATTCCCAAAATAAATATTACCAAAATTCTAGAGAACTGTCTTTAGGGCCTAAAAAATTACTCTTCATAGCCGTTCATATGATATGCCATTTATGTGGTTTTCTGTTTCATAGTGCTAGCTGTTAAATCATTTGAATGACAACAAAATTAACCGGTTTCCTTATTTGGCATAATTCTATTGGTGACCTTGACCTCTGACAAGTAGGTTATTACCCTATATTAATCAATTAACATGGTGCTTTTTAAATTTTTACTTGAAACTAATCTTTTACATGATGGATCAAGCTATTTAAGATTTTTCTGGTAATTAGAGTGCAGTATGAGTTGGCAATGAGACAGCCATAGCAACATATTTGGTTGCCATGGAGAAGCATGGTTTCATAAGAAAGTACTCTTCATAAACTTTCATATGTGATATGCCATTTGTGGGGTATGGTGCTAGCTGTGAAGTAATATACCCTTGAAATGACAGAAAAATTGCCAGATATTCCATATTTGGCATAATTCCATTGGTGACCCTTAACTTTGACCTCCATGATCTTTACCATATTTGCATTCAATCTCTCCTTTGAAACTAATTCTATAGCATAAAGTGAAGCTGTGGATTACAGAAAATTTAGTTATTTCACATTTTGTGTGTAATGCTTAAAAATGCTAATTTCATTTCAAATTTCCATGGCAACCATGCTCAATAACAGTTTTTGCTGGTAGGTCCATATCCAAAACTGACAGTATTGACCCCCTTTATCATTGTGCAAAGTTTCATAACTGTATCATAAAGCGAACAATTTTTCAGCTCAGAGCCCTAAGTATTTGGTCTAGATTATATGTCACTGAAAAATGGATTTTGATGAAGAGCACTGAAATTCAGATTTGGTTGCCATGGTAACCAATTTACAAATTAATTTTTTCGACTGTGTCCTCTGGTTCAAAATCTGCAGAATGTACCAATTCTAATGGGAATGTCCATCCACCTTTCAGTGTGAGCTAAACTGTCAATTTAGCTCCTTGGATCCCAGACTTTGTAAATATGTTTCAATGATACATGGTTCTTATATTGTGGACAGGGTTTTATGTTTATCATAAATTGTTGCTATGAAAACCATATCTCCTAGTAGTGTTGATTCAGTTCAACTTTAGAAAGTACAGAGAAAATTGCCATGCCCAAGGTATAAGATTTGCCTGTTTTTGTCCAAATCAAACATTCAACCAATTTCTGCTTGCTCTTCATTGTCTACAAGCATCTCATGGGAACACAGGGGTTGCCATGGATACCAGGTTGAAATATTTCAGGTTGCTGTATCACCAGAACATGTTATTGGGTTGATTGTCAACATGTTTAAATAAAACTGGCTTCATATCTCAATCCTACTCTTCAATATTAATGTCACTGATAAACTGGCAAATTTACTTAAAATTTATAATTTATGCTACCATGGTAATGGTCTTTTAAGCACTCACCTGAAATTTACTGTAATATGGCCCCATGTGTTTTGCTTTCAAATGGATATATTTTTCACTTTACTATCACCAATAATTTTTTAGTTAAAAGGCTTGAAATAAGGTCATTGGTTATTTTATAGGATAATGGCATGTGCAAACAGTTGCCATGGACACTATGTAGGCCGGATCATGTGTTCTGCATAACAATCTGTAAAAGTTCATTAAAGTTGTTACTAACCCAAAGTTGGTTTTATGTTTAAAGCAATTATCAGTGATTTATCAACAAAAATATCAACAAGGATTAGTATGCCAGGTTTTGTAAAGTGTTGCCATGGTAACAACCATAGCAAAAACTTGCACCAGTTCTGATACTTATGACTTAAAAAACCAGAAAGTGCAGATTCAGGCGATTAAAATGATGGTTCATTTAGCCATTGGGCTTTCGGGTCACAAAACTCCTTAAATAAGCTACTTTTAGCCCTCTGGCCGCTCATCTAATGCATATATACGCTACCAGGGTTTGGGAAATTGTGATTTTTTTTTTCATCATTTTATGCCTTATATACAAAGGCTATAACAATGAAGTTATAAAATTTTAAGACATTCAAGAATAATGGTTTAGGGAATGTAGCAAAGGACGTAAGTTTGAGCAATATTTACATATTTTCTATTGTTATGATAAAAATTATGGAATCAATTTTGGAATGAGCCTTTGAAAGTGAAAGTACTATAATTTAGTCATATTATGCATGAAATTTGGCCATAATATGTCTAAATTATAGTACGTTCACTTTCAATTATGTAGAGGCAGTGGTGTCGGAATTCTGTTCCGGAAACAAAAAAAATTATATATTTTTTCAAAGTTTTCCATTTTTTTTCCAATTGTATTTAACATCAAAAGGTAAAACTAGGCTAATTAAATACCAAATATATCAATGTACATACAATAGAGTTCGATTTCTGCTCTGGCAGACAACGTTTCACCGCAGTAACTACAGTACCTTCGCTAAATGTATTTGCCAACGGTAAGAAGGAAGAAATTGAAATATGGAAAATAGCAACATCTACCATGCTGTATGAATACTTCTGTCCGGGTACAATAACACGTAAATTCATTTAGTGGCCTGCATAATGGTGAAGGCTGATTCATCATAATTTTTTGCCGATGTAATTACATTCTCAGGAAGTCCAATGTGACAGGTATGATAATCCTGCTCAATTGACATCTATTGTTAATTCCTTAAATTATCAAACAGGTCACCTGTATGAAAACTTTTGTCTGCAACAGTAGTATCTGGGATGTCTCTGTCTCTGCCAGCTGACTTTTAAGCTTCTTATGGGTGTAGCAGACAGTATTTTGTGACAACAAATGCCACCAGCAAAATCACGAAGTTGACCAAAGTTTCTGAACTGCCAGTATGTTACTCCTGCAAACAATTTCACACCCGAAGGCATACCAAGTATGCTCTTAAGATTTTTTAAGTGCTCCTTGCGTGTACAGCTTTGTAAACGATGTTCCCTCATGTCAGACGGATCCATACAACCAACGAAAATGTAAATTATCTCCATTGTGAGTGCAAACTTGCTTGCCTAAGTAAAAAAAAATTAAATGATTGAACAGTAAATATTGACCTGATGACGTATATATCCCTCACAGTCTGAAGTTAACTAATCAAATGATTTTTCCCTTGATATTTGTGAATATCATTATTTTATTTAAAAACATAAAATAAAAACAGATAAAACAAGTAAAATCTTTTTTAAAGGTAGCACAAAAGCAAAATCACAGTTGTGAAAGATACTTAATAATGTGTTAATGGCCTTGTCTTTCTGGTAAAAATAATGGATCACTAAGTAATGCAAGTTCTCTAACTTGAGCACATATTCTAACATGTCCTTCTAAGATACTAAACTTCCAAACCTTCATTATTTATATAAATCTTAAAAATCGACTGTGACTGTGGCTCCCAGTGAGAAAGAAATTTGCAAACCTCATTTTAAGTACAACATCAGCTGGTAACTGTTCTGAGATAATTTGTAAAAAATAACTATGTGCTCTCCAAGGGAGGTTCCATGTTTTCCTCATGACATTTCCATGATTGACACACAACTGCTGTACACCATTCTTGTCATTCAATGCACTGACATTAGAACCATAAAAACTCCTACAATATGTGTCTATCAAGTAATTTTTTATTTCTGCTGACTAATGATTAAAGGTACCTGAAGCTGTATTTGCTTTAACATTGAATTCATTAACTATTCCTCCAAGCATATTATTATTTCTAATAGTGTGTCCTAGATATTCCATTTTATTAACTTTCTCAACTTTCTGTCTGTTCACAAGAACATTAGAGAAGCTGTCTGATGGAGTCTTACTGGATCACATTTATTTACTTTTTTCCCCATTAAATATAATGCTGCGATCTTTTGGCATACATTTCACACACTTTAACCTTTTGTTCAAACCATACAAGGTAGATGACAATAGAATTAGATCATCTGCATAAGCAACATTTCCAGTGTAAACATGATCCATATAACAACCACACTGTTTTCAGTCTTTTAACAAATCATCGATATAAACACTAAACATGAAAAACCCTCTAACATGTAAAAATGATTATCGACCACAGGTGTGCAGAAGATGCCACTCTGTCATTAACTGATTTTTTGCTTAGTCATGTTGACAATCCCAACACAACTAGACAAAAGAACTTTGTCAAAATACTATATGTTGATTTCTCTAGTTCAATTAAAAAAGTTGTCAACACGACTTATATTGTGGATCAATGAATTCCTCACTGGTAGACCAACACAGGCACCCAACAAGGCGGTGTTTTGTCTTCCCTGCTTTTTACCCTGTATACCAGTGATTGCAGCTGTAATAATGACACATGTAAACTATTTATATAGCTCTGGCTGCCAAATGCACTAAAGTTGATGTTATATACAGAAAAATGTCAAAATTTTCACTGAATGGCGTAATGACAACTTGAATAAAATGTCAAGAAGACGAAAGAGAGGGTGGTAGATTTTCGATCCACACATGTGCACTCACCTAATGATGAGCTGGTTGAATCTATAACTAAATATAAATACCTGGGCACTAACATCGATCATAATTCACCTTCAATCACAATGCCGAAGCTGTGTAAAAAAAAAAGCGAAATTCTAGGTTGTATTCAGAAAACTTAGTCACCTAAAGGTTGATCACAAAATTTTTTCATCTTTTGTACAATCTCTCATTTCATTCTTCATCATCTGCTGGTATGGTAACTGCAGCATGGCATCAAAACATAAACTTACGAGAATAATGAGAAACTGCAGTAAGCTAGGTGTCAATAATGTAGCATATTCCTAGAAGACCTGTACAGAAAGCGTTCGTTACAAAGATGCAAGGTTATCAAGAATGATTAACTACATCTTCTCGACAACTGCTACAAGAAATTACCATTAGGCAGAAGACTCAGGTCTATCAAAAGCCGAACTGCCAGGTAAACAAATTTCTTTGTGCCATCGAGTGTGCAACCCCTAAATTAAATAAAACTCTCGTCACTTTTTGTCTATGCTCCTGTGTGAAGGTCTGTCTAGTATGATTGTACACAAAAAGTTTCTTGTTTTTGCATAATTAAATAAAGTATTTCTTATTATTTATTATCTTATTATTATTATTATTATCCAAGGATAGACTTGCTGCCTTGCGGAGGCCCTCCTCACTTACAAGTGAAATAAAATCCATGAATTAAAATGGGCTATTAAAGAGACAATTTCTTACTGAATGAAGAAGGGTGTAAAAAACTTTTGATCAAAACTGGAATGTTTTGGAAAATGTTCTTCAGGACAGAACTCAGACTGATTTATCCATTTGAGTTGAAAAAAAAAAATATATATATATATATCAAGTTGCATAACCCGTGTTTTGAATTACAAAAAAAAAAAAAAAGGAAATCATCAGGCATATCATTTCAAAAGGTTTACGGAAAACTGCATCTTTTAATATATTTTCTAGAAGTGGAGTTCTGTTATTTCCCTTTTCTCAACAGACCTCAAAATCTTCAGGTTAATAAATATCTGGTTGTATCATGCAAGCGCAGACCAAGACTGGCAAGAGTTTTTAGACAATGTAATTAATCAAGTAACAAAAATTACTTGAAATAGAGTAGAATATTTCCAAACAACAACAAAATTTCAAAACAAACAGTAAAATCACACCACGATTTATGTCCAGTCCCAGTTTTGAGCTAAGAAGGTGAAATTCTTACAGTGCAGTCTTTCATATCGGAGACATCAAGGCCATTCAAGGATGTTCACCAGGTCAGATTCAATCATATATATTTTTTATTTTTTTTCACGGGTCCCCAGAGCTAACGATTTTAATGCTGAGAGACCCTACCAACAGAGAAGCAGCAGAAATAACTGACGAATAGGCCCTATACCACAAGCGCTTGAATTTATTTGTCAATATGCATTCATATATAAAATCGAACTCTGGATCAAATATACATGTAGGGCCTAATAGTCCAGACCATGCCTTCAGATAGGCCTAACTAATACCCTTTGTAAATTTAATCTCTGGGCCTAGTATTATATTTATCACCATATGTATGGCTCTTGTCTTCCAAAAATGAGTGGTAACATGATTCCTCCAGGGAAAGCACAGGTACTGTAAGTTGTGAGAGACATCTGATTTTTATTTTACTGGCGGACGCCATTGTGGACACGCAGGGACAAATTAAGTTAAAATTTATTTCTGTGTCTGTTTGAAAGTTGAGAATTGATATATCTTCAATTTCGTGACAAGAGGATTTTATTAACATGAAGTAGGATGCTAAAGATTTACTTTAATCAAATGTCAATTTTTTGTGAACTTTTGATCCGCAGACTCTAACGTTTAGACGTCTTGAGCGGGCTGTCTGCAACGTTATAAGAATGTCCCGTGCATGGTGAATATTTGTCTTCTGAAGGTACCATAAACCGTGGTATCTTTGGTCGCTTTGTCAAACATTATTATGACAATAGTATTGTCTCTATCAATTCATAGCTACAATAAATAATGCATTTTACACCACCTAAATGGACCTAATGGAAGATATATGTACACCATGCTGACCATACTGCTTCTAGAAACTCATAACTTTGGTACCTATAGATTTTGCAATGATACAACCAAAATGTTGGCTATGATGTGAAAAATACACAGTCACAGGTGGGACAGCAGCGATACTGTGCATGTTAGCATTGTTTTCATAAAAAACAAGGTCAAGTTTGAAGTTAAATACCTTTTAAGGAGATGGTCTTCCGGACATTCCCCAGATGACACATCTCTACTTTCAATTTCTGCAATAAAATCAGTGCTCTCAAGAATTTAACATTGAAAATATAGGAATTGCTGCGCTGTTGAGCCTCTTGCAGAATATAGGCCTAAATATATGCTATTTATTTCATAACTTTGTCATTTTTCATCCAATTTTCAACATTTTGCAGATAAGAATTTTTTTGTGTTCACATCCACGAAGCCATTGATAGAAACAAAGAATTGGTGGTGTTAAGTTTTTGGCGATATGCAAAATTCTGTAATTTTTATACTTTTGTTCAGAAAATATTTGTCTCCCTTAACTAATTTCAAAGACACCCTTATGTATTGTACTAGGACAGATAGTACAGAATTTGGAATCTCTTTTGGTGTATTTGGTAGATTTTTGGGAGTTGCACATGATGAGCTGCACCCATTTTTGTTTCCTTATTAGTTGCACATTCAGCTTTCTCTACATTCCCAAAAAACTGGTTTAAAGAATACACACAACACAAAATATAAAGTGGAGCATATTTATTACACTAGAAAAATAATGTGCGTGCAAATACGATTTTTAAACATTAATTTTATGACAAGAAAACTAGCTTAAAAGCAATGCAAGATGCAAGTAGAAAACTAACAAAACTAAGAAATGACTAATATTTAACGTAAACCTGACATAAAATTGGCTAAAGTAAAGTAGGGACATTATTGCATATGTTTCCCTGAAACACAGCCAGAAGATACTTATGACATTGATATTATTTCATTAAACAAATATAGTGACTACTTTGCAGAACATATTGTCACCAGATTGAATTGTGGACCCTAAATACTTTGAAGCAATCTTTTCTAAAAAGAAAAAAGATTTTCACAATATGTCATATCATTCTTTAGGTTTAATATATGAAATGTAACAGCAACGTGTCAGGAATAAGGAGAGAACATCTTTATTTTTAAATGAACATTTGATCAGTATATAGAAGTTATCAACTTCAACAAATTGCAATTATTTCTTTTTATATTGAATAGATAAATGGCAATAGTGGGTGAGCATTCACAGTGATGTATCTTTCCATATCGTGTCTTGTTGTCAGTCAGTCTCATGATTAGGTTCCTATCTATATCAGTGTAAACCTCTGAAAATTATATTAAAAACCATGTGCAAAACATCAGTCACTGTGTTGCAATACATTTGTGATGTTGCAAATTCTTTTACGTGCTGACTGGGTGAAAAAACAAAATCAAATTCTTTAAGGAATTAACATGGGTATGGCACAGCTGCTGTGCACTATTAAGAAACACTAGGGTTCATCTACCACAGCAGCCGAACATTCGCTTGATCTTAAATCTTGATGGCTTCCACAGAGAGAATGAAGATACCTTTCAGACAAGCTGCATTATTTTTTTGAGTGAAAATGCAGTTTTCATTGTTCGGGTTTTGGTATTATTTTGTTCAGGCTTTTACGTGAAATATTGATTTCTTGTATAAGATGAATATAACATAATAATCTCTTTAACATATCCTGATGTGACAAACAAGAGACATTAGAAGTTGTGACACTTTGGTGAAATTCTGTTCTGCGTCCTCTGCATGTGTCCTCTACCACTTTTTTGATGCATTAAATACTTCTTTCAAAGAAATACACATGTGCTTTAGGTTTGAGTATATTTGAATTTTCAGAAATATGTGGAGATAACATAGCCAGAAAGCAGGTGGCATGCATTATGCACTGATCAAAATCAATTCTGACTTATCTCAATCTCTCCTGATTTATAATCACACTGCAAATGGAGTCACACAATGTCTTGCCAATCCACTTCAAAAACTAATAAAAGTCAAACACATAATGACTAGTAACAGATAAATGTTTTATTTTTCATATTCTAGTATGCATGGCTAGTGCTTGGGCATTTTTAGTGGCTGATAAAAAAACACACACACACACACACACACAAAAAAAAACCACTCCAAAACTGAATACCCTTAATAGTGGCAACTAGACTTAGAGGGTTCTCCCCACACTAGAGATAGATTATGTCAATTTTTTTTTTAATTTAATTTTTGCTATATGTGTGTTACATGTATTTGTATTTGAGTGTTATATGTGTATTTGTTACTCTCTATTGTTAAAACTGTCTTAAGTCTATACATTATGTATCATTGAAAGAGAACACTTATAATGCAGCACTTCTGGTATACAAGAATGCGCCTTCAAAAGCATTTTCTGTTTAAGTTTACAATATCTCTTAGCACCACAATACATCATGGAGAATATCCCTCTTCTGGAAGTAACCAGCATCCTCGACTATAGCAGCACCCCTAGAATCCAAGAATGCAAGAATGCAGCATCAACAACATGTCTTTGATTTGAGATAATGATTTCCCAGTACAATCTATTATATAAGAATGTCTTACGCATGGTGAATACCCCTCTTCTGAAGGTAACCATCATCCTCAGCTATAGCAGCACCCCTAGAATGCAAGAATATAGCATCAACAATATATTTCTTTGATTTGAGATAATAATTTTTAAGTAATCTATTATATAAGAATGTCTTACACATGATGAATATTTGCATTAATTAGAAGTAATAGCAATCATCCCTATGGCAGCACCCCTGGTATACAAGAATGTACCATCAAAAACCTTTTATGTTTAAATTTACAAAATCTCTTAGCTACACAATACATTATCTTTAATTTAGGTATTTCTAGATAGTAATAATACATTAATTAGAAATAAGAATTATGGCAGCACCCCTGGTATGCACAAATGCATAATGAAAAATATTTTCTGTGTAAATTTACAAAATTCTCTTTGCAACACATTATATATTCTTTAGTTTGGATACACTTGCTATATATTAATTAGAAGTAAGAATAAATGTCTCACACGTCAGGAAAATCCCTCTTCTCCGGGAGGCCATTATTCTAAACTACATCCCTGACATAAAATAATACATTCTCAAAAACATTGTCTGTTTTGATATAAACTTCCATGTGAGTAATTTATCAATTACATGCCTCACTCATGAACAGCCAATGCTTGTTACACCTTTGACAGGACCAAAGAGGAGCTTGGGGTGAATTGATGCTAAACAGCAGGGGTATGATCTTCGGGGTATTGAGCTGAGCAATGACAGTTTGGCTCATTTTCCCCTGTCATTTAGGTATATTTTTTGCCTTCAAAGCCTTCTGTGCAAATAATAGGGCATTAAGACGATCAGATGTTGAATCATAAAATACTGGCTGTTTTTGTATGGGATGCCAAGTAAGGAGATGTAGGAAACACAATTTTTTGCTGAATTCTAGTTATTGTGATAATATGATAATAGCATGAAATTGTTGCCAAAATGAAGTTTGAAGAGTGAATGTACCATAACTCAGATACGATATTTACTAATAATACAATATTAAGGTACAAATCCTCATTCCGTTTGATGAAAATAACCCCAGATAACATGCAGGTGTTGGGCCAAGGTTGGTGGACAACGTTTGGCCAATGTAATTTTGTACCTTGGCAAAGGGTTGGCCAAATACCAATTTTGGTACCTTGCTGTGCCCAACATTGACACTATTGTATACACATGTTATACCAGCATGACAATGTTGTAAATAGATAGATAGATATTTTATTTCTCAATGTCACATCAGTACAGCAACTTTCCAGATTATTTTTAATGCAAATTAAATTTTCTGCTGCCTTTAACATATCTTACCTTTTGCCAGTAGGATGGTGAATGGGATGACCAGAGGAGACTGCCAAAGTGAGGAGCAATGAAGCAAAAACAATTCCCTGCATCTTAATTGCTGCTTCAAAAACTGATCGACTTGATGTACTTTTAGAAAATGGTTAAATGCACAGCCACTTCAAGGAATATATAACCATGACAACGGTTCACAGGTGTGCAATATTGATTTATCTATGAATATGAGCTGTTCAGATTTATTTTTGTCAACCATTTTTCATTGTATCAAATATCTTAATAATGTATATCTTGTCAATTGACATGAATAATGTAATATATGAAGGTGCAGCAAACTATTATATCTGAATTTATCATTCACACATGCCTGCCTTATTTGAACTGTTAAGCCATTTTGGCCAACTTTTTAGACAAATTTTATTTTTAGCATTTGACTGTGTTTCTAGAATGACATCATATATATATTACTCAGGTGTGACCCATTCTGTATTTCTCTGTTGTTGTCATGACATTGGTGTATTTTCAACAGACAACTTCAGGTAAAACAATTCTTATTTTTTGCTGGTAACCTCAGATATTGGTAACTGTGTTTGGTGCAACCATAAACTTGACTGCAGTGATCATTTTAAATACTGCGCAGCTTCATTTTATTTTCTTTAATGAAGTCACTGATGACCTTTTTGCCTCCAGTTTGTGAAACGAAGAGCCAGTTGGTTGCCCTTGTGAAGAAATGGTTTAAGGATATGTGGTCTTGCATTTTCCTACAGAAGCCAAAAGATGTGCCTGCCTCAAAAGATAGTGGGTACAACAGACCATGGCACTTGAGTTTGGTAATGTAGATTGGAACCCAAGGTGGACAAAAGACGAACAAACAAGTAGTGCATGCTTTGTTTGTCATAAAACCAAACAATAAGCATATCTAGTCTGTGACCTTGCCTTGCAAATGCTTCTAGAACATGTAAAAACAGGTTTACAATGGCCAACCTGTGACTGTGCGAAACTCGGATATTTTTACAATCATACCAAAGAAGTTGTTACGGTTGGGGGTGAAATTCTCTTTCTGTGTCCTCTAACACTTCAGAAATAATGTTTGTGGTTTATTAAATACCAGTATCTCCTTCAAATAATACAAATGTGCTTTAGGTGTTGAGTGTATTTCAATGTTCAGCGCTGCGTGGGGATAAATTTAGCCAGATACCAGGCATTTAATATGCACTGATCAATATCAATTCTGCTTATCTCAATTTATTCTGATGTATATATATAAATCATTTATTTCATTCACAAGTGCACATGGAATATTTGGTAAAAAGGAAATTTTAAATTAGGTAAAAGTCACATTGTACAAATAAAGTCCATCATAAAATCAATATCATCACTTGTAAAATCATTAATCACAGTCATATCACAGTCAGTCTGAATTTGTTTCAACTTGAGGTAGCTGCCCATCACTGAACTCTTTGGTACATCCAAGTGTGTAGCAATCACATGTAAGTTGCTGCCAATAATAGTTCTTTGGTCCTGCAGGCACATCTTAGCCAAAAAAGCTATCCTTTCTTGTTAAAATTGTATGTAGCATCTTAGTAAACCTGGCATAGATGTGGCTCAATGCTGATGGGCTACCAATGAGCTCTGGTAGATATCGCCGGTGTGTCTTATAAGGCAGGCGCAGCAGCCTTCGCACACACCGATTCCAAGAAGTCTGGAATTCGTGAACTGACCTGTCGGCAAACTTCCATGATTCCGCCCCATAGTAGTGTGCGCACTGAGTGTTGAAAACCTTTCGTAAACACTTGGTGCGACTACCACCTAAGGTTGCCAACACAGTGTTAACTCTTTGAATTAGGTCACCTTTCTTTGATGTAACTTCCTTATGCACTTAATCCATAGTGTAAATAATTGCCAAGGTGTTTTACGTCATCTACCCAGTTCAATACCATTTAGATGCATCAAAGGTTTCCTGCAATTTCTGTTTCTTGAAAACAGTACACACACAGTTTTGGTTGGATTGTACTTGACACTGGACGTTTCACCGAATTCTTCACAAGTGTGCAACATCCTTCTCAACCCTGATGCACTTGGGGCACATAGAGTCAAGTCATCTGCGTATCCAACTGCTCCGAAAAAGTGTTGTCCAACTCTGCATCCAACAGCATCTTTCTCCAGAGCGTTCAACAACACATCAACATAAACACAGTAGAGCACAGGAGAAATTACTCCACCTTGACGAATTCCATTTGTGGTGCTAAATGCAATGGAGCAGTGGTTCTTCCAGACAGTTCTGACACTTTGGCGCTGATAAAGATCAAGTATCATACAAATGATTATTGCAGGCATGCCTCTATCCTTGAGGACTTTAAAGAGTTTGTCATGCCTGACCCAATCAAACGCCTTGGTGGCATCAATGAAACATGTATACACTTCAGAATCGTTGTTTAAATAATAATTGATCACTTCTTTCAGTACAAGTGAGCACATAACTGTACTGTGGTGTCTTTTAAAAGAATATTGCATTTCACTTGTGGTCAAGATGCCTGCATATTTCTGCAGTAAAATAATGTCAATAATTTTTGACAGCGCATTACACAAGGTTATTCCACGGTAGTTTGTGCTCTGGCATAAATTGCCTCTATTTTCTTTCGGTATGGAGGCAATGGTACCCAAGAGGATATCATGCACTTGGTATCCATGTGTGATAATAGCTGTAATGAGTAGAGACAAATAATCCCTAAAGAGATCACAACTCAGTATAACATGATCCAATACAAGCTCTTTGTCACCATCTGCTTTTCTCGACTTGAGATGACTGATTGCTTTTGTGACATCCTCTTTGGTCACCGTTCGATCACACTCGTTGTAATCCATGATATTGTTGGAAATATAGTCTTTGACGCTTTCATTATCTTGTTGTTAACAGGCACAGAATTGCATAGACCATGATATTTATCCATGAAAACTGCAGAGATTTCTTGGGGGTCTGCCTTGCCATCAATTGTTGGAGGCATCCTCATCTTGGTGTTAAGTTTCTTTATTTATTGAAAGAAGACTCTTGATTGGTTTAGACTAATAGTCTCTCCACCATTCTTTCTTTTCTCTTAAATTTCTCCTGCCGTCTATTTCTTCTGTTGGCATAAGCATACTGTCTTTTGGACTCCTTCATATTATCAAACACAACGCCCATTGATGGTCTACCATGTTGTACCCATAACCTGTGCCACCAGAGAGCATCTTCTCTGTATGGTTTCACATCCTCACACCATCCTGCAGCAATTTTTTCCATAAGATACCAAGACCACCATATGGCCTCCCTATGAGCAACTCATCATTACACATGCCAGAGACACCATTGGTCATGTAGTTGTTGTTGATGTTACATAATACTGGACCGATTCTTGAATTAAACAGCCAAGTTTCCTGAATAAAGATCACATCCGGTTCATGGGTACTGATCATGTCATTTAAGAACTGTTGCTTATCACCAGCAATGCCAGTACTGTTATAAATAATGATTCTTGAAGATCCATCCATCATGATTTTTGTTTTTATTTACTTTCTTTCTAGGCTTAGGTGTATACCATCTTTTGAAATATATGTTTTTGGGCCAGAATTCTTTGGCCATTACATCCTTGCAGTGCTCATAAGCAAAGGTGAGGAGAAATCTCTTGGTACTCCATCCATCTGAGGAGGTATCAGAAACATCAATAGTAGTAATTATGTCATCACAGTCTAAGTTAGGATTGACATTTGTAATTTGAACCTGGAACTGAGTTGGTCCTGCAGCTAGCTTGCTAGAATGGTCAGCCTCTCCTCCGATTCCTTTGTTTTTATGTATAGTCCTGTCATTTCCAAGGGTCTTTGAAAGACCTTTGTTGGGCCTCTTTTCACTCCTTAGTCCAATATCTTTAAAAGCATCAGTCTTTCCATTGTCTGAAGTTCCCAGTTTTTTCCTGGCTTTTTAAAGCTGCAGTTGCTGCATAGCTGCTTGGAGTGTTCTTGATAGGTTCAGCAGAATCAGGTTCCCCATTGCTGGTGCCAGAATCTTGTGCATCATTCACAGTGTGTGGTCAGAAGTTGAGTTCACAGCTTTCATCTCTGCTACAAATGAAGTATTTGTAGCCACATCTTGCAGTACACGAGTCATTGTCTCCTGTAATTTATGAAGTTCCTGTCACTGTGCAGCCAGGTCATCATAAAGTGAAATCATGTTCCCTGCAGCTTCGGGGCATCCTGGTATCTTCGTGGCGTTATCCCCAAGGAATTTTGGTACTTGGTCCTGGTCAGCATTATCCAGAGCAAAATTCCATGTTCTTTGTCTTGGTCTCGGATCATAATAGGAATGTAATCTAGTTAAATCTTGCATTTATGTATATAAAGTTTTATTCAATAAAAATCATCATTATTCCATTGTGCTGTCGTTTGTATTATCAAAAAAAGTATGTCTAAGAACTCTCATGATCATCTGGAATAGTGAATGTTATAAGATATTTAAACTTGATCATTATCATACTGATTTACTGACAGCTTCCTGGGAAACTAAACTCCAGAGGACGTCACATGAATCCAGAACAACCATTGGCTAATAAGGCCCTTGGCAAATGGGAGTCCTTGATTCAAATGCCATACCTGGAGTTTATTTTTCATGTTCTACCTACCATCTAAACTTAAATATATATATTTTACAAACGCTGCATCAAAACTGGAAGTTATATAGTCTTAATGTATGATCCTTTTTCAACCAACCCCATGCACTGACGGTTTTAATATTAGTAAGTTAATTGGCAAAGAGCTTGGAGCTTGCAATTTCCTACTAAACTGTTTTATGTCAAATGCTTCATCTGATAAGTCAGGTGAAGTTGGCTCCCTTTGTTGGCTCCCTTTGTTGGCTCCCTTCGTTGGCTCCCTTCGTTGGCTCCCTTCGTTGGCTCCCTTCGTTGGCTCCCTTCCCTTCGTCGGCTCCCTTCGTCGGCTCCCTTCGTCGGCTCCCTGGCAGCTCCCTGGCAGCTCCCTGGCAGCTCCCTGGCAGCTCCCTGGCAGCTCCCTGGCAGCTCCCTGGCAGCTCCCTGCGCCTGAGGCCAGTCAAAACTGCATGGGTAACTGCAGTTACCTGATACTAGTGCAGTAACTTGATCCCTGACAATGAGGTAGGAAACAATGTTTTCTTATGATGAGCTTAAAAAATGGTCTATTGAGATAAGGTCAGCGCTATTCTTTGTTTGAATAACTGCTGACATCGGAACAGCTTTGCCTCACGTGTAATACATCAATGGAATATAATGAGAGGGATGAGGCTAGTTTAATTTACTTTAACTCAACAAGTTGTATTAAGTGACATAGAAATACATTGCCTGGTATCTCAAGCAATGACAAGCGAAGTTGGCTCCCTGGTTTCAGCTCCCTGGTTTTCAGCTCCCTGTCTTCAGCTCCCTGACTTCAGCTCCCTGGCAGCTCCCTGACAGCTTCCTGGGTAATAACACTGGAGAAAACCTGCATGGTTAGTTGCATTCCTGATCCTAGGACAATCACCTGATCTCTGGTAAAAATATGTATTGGGATCAGGTAACTGCAGTTACCTGATCAAATACAAATTTTGCCAGGGATCAATTATCAGACCTCAGTGTAGTTTCCTAATCAAAATGTATGTATCTCTGCTTCATTTGGCAGGTAACTGCAGTTACCTGATCAAAGTGCAGGTTCCTTATACATGGAAAAATAACTCAAAACATTCGCAGTTACCCATGCAGTTTTGACGGGCCCACTAGCCCAGGAAACTGAGGGGGCTGTGAGGGAGCTGTGGGGGAGCTGGGGCTGGGGAGCCAACTTCACATTTTTCAGGGAGGTGTCAGGGAGCTGCAAGGAAGCCAGGTCAGGGAGCCAAAATCACATTTTCAGGGAGTGGTGAGGGAGCTATGAGGGAGCTATTAGGGAGCCAGTTTCGGGGAGCCAACTTCACCTGTCTTATCTGAGAACCTATATAACATCAAGAATTCAGTGTCATGGCACTTAGTGTGTCAAAATTGGCACTGCACAATGTGTACATTGGAACGAAGCATTGGACAGCCAAACTCCAAAAAGACACATCTGATGCATGACTTGTATGACATTGTTTACCAAGTCATACAATGAGCAATAACCATGCAGTTTTTCATCCTGCTTTGTGATAGCCATGTCACAGCCTAATGCAAAAGTCAAAAAGATTTCTGCAATCTCTTGTATCTTACTAAATTCATGCAATCAACTTTGACTTTATGACTACATTAATCCAGGCATGTATAATAAATCTTGTCGTCTAAACTATACAGGGTGCAGCATAAAAACTTGCACCAGCAGCTACTGCTACCTCTTTTGTTATTGCCTCAATTAACAGTGATTGCATGCAGCTGCAATCATACACACGAACGAAATAATAGTCATAAATTATCTTTATAAATATATTTTCTTGTTTCCTCAAGAATTATAGATAATATGGATCTAAATATAGCGCATGCACATTTATCACACCTTTGGGTGATTTTCGCCTCAGCTTTTGCAATACAAGCATTAGATTATGTCACTGATCATACAGATGTGTTACAGACACCTTTCTTGACCTTTGCCGCCAAAAACAGGGCAAATAGATACATTTTGAATAAGAAGGTAGAGCATTTAAACCTTTGAGGCGGAAAGTGCAATTTTGGATTTTGATCAATTTTCTGTCTTTTCTGTTTAATCAAATGGACGATCCTCCTGAAAATCATGTGATTATTTCTAGATTAGTTGTAGATTCAAAAAGTCCCTCTGGAATGCCATTATATACAGTAGAACCATCTCTATAATTCAGATACTGATATTGTCTGACATTATAAGATCAAAAATATCACAATGAATTGCTTTTACCCCTAACTAAATGTGGCAAAACTTTAGAAGACTTCATAAGCATTTGAGTAACCTAGAGCTATCCCGAAAGAGGAGATGCCTGGTGCAAGTTTTGAGGCCGCACCCTGTATTTCATTAAATTAACCGAAATTTCAAACTCAATGACTACTTTGTCATGAATTATCATTAAAGTTTTATCAAAATATTCATAGGTAAAATGATGACTTTAACAGTTAGCATGGTTTAGTGTGTGACAAGTCAGCATTGTAAGGTAGCATCCTGTGGAAAGCTGTGTTATTTGTTGCAAGATGTGGTCATGCTTATGGATGGTCTGTTGAACATAACCTAATGTGATAAACAAGACATTATTAGTATACAATGCGTTTGGATGTTTTTTGCATGAAAGGCAATGCTTCAGGATAGTTTGTAGATTCATAGTTTGCCTTGCCATCTCTGTAGTTTTCAGAGAATACGAAAAAAAGAAAAAGGAAACAAAAAATGAGTCTGATTTTATTATACATGTTAAAATCTATATTTCCAAATACTAGCAACAGGAAGTTATTCCTTTTGTCTTTATGGGAACAGCAGTTTTGTTATATATTTTGTATTAACAAACCAAAATGATTACAAATAAAGACTTTACTGCAAATGAGGCAGAGCATTCATAACATGCAGTGCATTATTTGGGGTATGTTAAAATAACATTGGAGATTTCATAGAAATTAGTCTTAATTAGACAAATGAACTTTGAACAAGGTGGCAAAAAGATGTTAACTAAAATATGGCACTGACTAAATAAATGTTTGAGTGTTGCTTAACTTTTTTAAGAAGGCAGGTTTGTCAGATGTGACCAGGGATGTAGACTATAAGAAAACGGAGAAAGTTTGTAAATCTGTGATAAGATCAACCCTCAATATAGTACATATTCAGATATACTACAGTACACCTTCAGAAACATTAAAAACAGGCAGTGAAAGGATCATAATCTGGGCAGCAATTGTCAAGAGCGTATTCGTAAGCATATTCGTAAGCTGAATATGGGGTGAAACTAAATAATGCAAATTCAATGCATTCGATGGTGCATTCTTCCGATAGTTTAAGTCCCAAAACTGCACGTTATGGAGAACAGCATCTTTAAGGGGAAGATACATTCTCAGGTGTTTAGAATTATTAAGTCCCTATTCTTAAAATATCTGACCGGATACAAGCCGATGACTTGGCCTTCATCATCAACTGGCCTGAACCCTACCCGAAATATGAAGTCACTGGCCAAATAGGTAGGAGCTGTATGTGCCTGCATGGCAATACCAGAGTACACAATACCTGTCTTTTGCTTCTAGGTGTAGAAAAGACTCTAAAATTACTGTGGCCCATGCGGAATGGTTTCTAGATGTCGCTGAGGGATTTTAGCACTGCTGCGAAGTCTAAACAGCTCTGCACTTTAGTTCAATTTTACGTAACAAGAATTAGTGTTAATTTTTGACAATGAAGGATTTAAGGATCTTGGTGTAATAAAAAACTGAGTTGAAAACAAGTGTGAATTAAATCCTTCAGTTGATAGGAGATAAGATAAGATAAAGGAAATATAATATAAAGGATAGATAGATAGATAAAGGATAGATAGTTAGATATGAAATTTAATAATAAAAACACCTATTTAATACTTATTTAAACTATAATAAAAGAAAAACATTAAGAGGAAAGATCTAAATATAAAAACTGATGAGTTGACAATTAAGTTCTGCTTTGAAGTCTTTTTTTTTTAAATGAAACATAAGTAGACAGACAATACAGTCATCAATATAAACGAATGTTCAAAATGGATTATTCAATTATACTACAGATCTGAGGCTCTTTTATTGCAAACTGCACTTGAGTATAGATGACACCTTACAACAAAACATTAAAAGTAAATGGCTACTGTGGCCCATAAGTACAATTTTGACGCAACAGGGTTTCTAGATGCCACTAGGAAATTTTGACGCTGCGGAATGATTTCTAGATGCCGCTAAGTGATTTTAGCGCTGCTGCGAAGTCTAAACAGCTGAGCTGCGAAGTCTATACAGCTCTGCTGCCAAGTCTAAACAGCTAAGCTGCGAAGTCTATACAGCTCCGCTGTGAAGTCTAAACAGCTCCGCTGCGAAGTCTACTCTGTCAGCTCTGCTGCGAGGTCTACACAGCTCCGCTGCGAAGTCTACACAATACAGTGGCCCATATTAAATGGAATGTCTTTAATTTAGACATTCAGGGATGGATAGATTTTTAAAGAAATTTTAGGTAGTTCAATTTTACGTAACAAGAATTAGTGTTAATTTTTGACAATGAAGGAATTAAGGATCTTGGTGTTATAAAAAACTGAGTTGAAAACAAGTGTCAATTAAATCATTCAGTTGATAAGAGATAAGATAAAGGAAAGATAAGATAAAGGATAGATAGATATGAAATTTTAAAAAACTCCTATTTAATTTATTTAAACTTTTATAAAAGAAAAACATAGGAAAGGTTTAAATATAAAAACTGATGAGTCGACAATTAAGTTTTATCGATATAACCGAATGTCTAAAATGGATTCATCAATTATACTACAGATATGAGGCTTTATAAATTGCACTTGACTATAGATGACACCTTACAAAGCATTAAAAGTAAATGGCAATTAACATTCTTGTAAAATCAACGCTCAATGGGGAGGGGGCGGCGACAGCAGAATACTTCCAGTGTAATCCACTAGAGGTGCTAAGCGGGTTGCATTATAGGACACATTACATGTTAGGAGCCGTCACCCTGACTTTGCAGCAGCCCTGCAGCAGAGTTGTTTTGACTTCGCAGCAGAGTTGTTTTGACTTTGCAGCGGAGCTGTTTAGACTTCGCAGCGGAGCTGTATAGACTTCGCAGCTCAGCTGTTTAGACTTCGCAGCAGCGCTAAAATCACTCAGCGGCATCTAGAAATCTACCATGGCCCATAAGTACAATTTTGACACAACAGGGTTTCTAGATGCCACTAGGAAATTTCGACGCTGTGGAATGATTTCTAGATGCCGCTGAGTGATTTTAGCGCTGCTGCGAAGTCTAAACAGCTGAGCTGCGAAGTCTACACAGCTCCGCTGCCAAGTCTAAACAGCTCCGCTGCAAAGTCTAAACAGCTCCACTGCGAAGTCAAAACAACTCTGCTGCTATCGGTTAATTGCCATTTACTTTTAATGCTTTGTTGTAAGGTGTCATCAATATCTATAGTCAAGTGCAATTTGCAATAAAAGAGCCTCAGATCTGTAGTATAATTGAATACTCCATTTTAAATATTTGTTTATATATTGATGACTGTATTGTCTGTACTTACGTTTCATATTAAAAAAAAAAAGTCTTCTAAGCAGAACTTAATTGTCCACTCATCAGTTTTTATATTAAGACCTTTCCTCTTTATGTTTTTCTTTTATAACAGTTAAAATAAATATTAAATAGGTGGTTTTATAAATTTCATATCTATCTATCTATCTATCTATCGATCCTTTATCTATCTATCTATCCTTTATCTTATCTTTCAATTATCTTATCTTATCTCCTATCAACTGAAGGATTATATTCACACTCGTTTTCAACTCAAGTTTTTTATTACACCAAGATCCTTATATCCTTCATTGTCAACAATTAACACTAATTCTTGTTACGTAAAATGTCTATAAAATCTATCTATCCCTGACTGACTATCTAAATTAAAGATATGGGCCACCGTACTGTGTAGACTTCGCAGCGGTGTAGACTTCGCAGCGGAGCTGTGTAGATTTCGCAGCAACTTCGCAGCAGATTCACTGGCATCAAGAATTCCTGTTGCGTCGAAATTGTACTTATGGGCCACGGTAAGAAATCATTCCGCAGCGTCAAAATTTCCTAGTGGCATCTTGAAACCCTGTTGCGTCCAAATTGTACTTATGGGCCATGGTACTAAAATGATGTTTCTGGTTACAAATCTTACACATGTCACAATTTTGCCTATATCTAGGCAATACAAAAATACCCTGCGCATGATATCATCAGACAGTCATCAGTCTTTTTTTTTTCACAATTTTGTTTGTAACAATCTTTGTAGGTTAATTGAAAATTACTCCAACTTCGGTTGCTTTAAAGTTTTTCGAAGGTCTCCATCAATTGCCCATCATGTTATTTAGAATTGAGAACTAAAGAGGTTTTGAATAAATTTCTCATTTTTCTTGAACTTTTATTTTGTCGGATCCAGTTTCTTTCTGCTTCAAACTGAACGCAATGACTTTTCAGTTTATCCTGACCACACCAAATTTCCTAAGATTCCAAAACACAAATCTCTAGTCACTGTCTGGCACTAAAAGAAATTCCAAGACTGACATAACAGGTGTTCCCCATGCACATGGCACAGTGTCAAAGCTAGTGTATCGTCAAATAGGATGAGCAAGAGTGTATTCCAGTTTGAAACTTCGTATAGAGTTCCAAACTATTCATCCGGTGCCCAGTAGCCCAGTCTGTCAGCAGCAGCCCAGACCCAAGTAAAGGCCCAGACCTTCAACCAAGAGTAGTTTTAGGAATTTTACACAAGGGGGAGAAAGTAGTTGCAGTGCTAGTAACATGCTGCCCCCTGTGGACAACCAGACGAATTTGAAAGTGAATGCTGAATGACCAAAACTTGGTGCATGACATATGAACATTGCATTATTAATAAGTTGGGCTCAAGAAAGAAAAGACAAACTGATCATGATAGTCTGGGACTACCCTGAGGTATGAATCTGACGTTCAGGCACATTAAACTATATTATAAGTTGTGGGAAAATTCTACATTCAGCAAATCTACAAATGGTGCATGCATAATAAATAGACAGCATTCTGACATAATATAATGTAAAAAGACATATCCTTGCTGCATGATGCTAGAAGATGCGGAAACTAGAGAATGGATGATGGGAGAGTTGGGGCTGCAGCTCAAGGATTAGCAGTCTACCTGTCAGCCTTGTGCAGTTTGTCTTTGCCCCAGGCGCAGATTATACACACAATGCATCCATACAGAATGTGTTGACAGAAAGTCTTAACCCTTTGAGGGAAGAAAATGAAGCAGATCTTCCACTCAACAACTCCTGCAAGCCTCTGCTTTTGTGCCACCATTCACACCTCCATTAAACGACTGTAAACTAGCCAGTGGTCACTTTGTTAACAAGAATGGTCACCATTTAGGATTCTTACAACTTGTGACAATTGTCTGCTATTCTTTCCAAAAGCTTCAGTCAGTGTACACAATGTATTATGATTGACCACTTGGGAATAAGACAACATATAGGCCTACAGCGAGAAGAAAGAAAGAAAGAAAGAAAGAAAGAAAAAAAGAAAGAAAGAAAGAAAAAAAGAAAGAAAAAAAGAAAAGAAAGAAAGGTATGTCAACATTGTTTAGGTCATATGTGAAGCTGCCATTTAGAATCTTAGCACAATGTCACCTTTCCGATGAAGCCCTTCTATGGAAATCTATATATTTACTTCCAAATTTAGATGAAGATTATTACCATACTGGAGTAAGATAAGATAAGATAAGGTAAGGTAAGGTAAGATAAGCTAAGGTAAGGTAAGGTAAGGTAAGGTAAGGTAAGGTAAGATAAGGTAAGATAAGGTAAGGTAAGGTAAGGTAAGATAAGGTAAGGTAAGGTAAGGTAAGATAAGGTAAGATAAAGATATATAAAATCGACACGTTTAAAACAGTGAACTTTAACTGAGGTAATTTGTTGATATATAATGATTTTAAGCCTGCTATGGGTATACATTATGTAAGGCGTTGTAACCGGGTATGCATTCTACATTGCCATAATCGACTTTATTGATTACTTTAAATTGTTTGACATCATTGCTTGGACATTCACAATGACTACCAACAAAGGCAGCATCATTAGCGCCCTGCATGTCTATTATGTTATGATGTCGATTGATAAATTAGAGAGCAGTATATGAAAGATTACTCAGAATTACCCAAGCCTTTGTGAAGTATCAGCAAAGGGTTATGATGCCAGGGCTGTGTTTATGCTTGAGTATTTTTTTGCCCCGTTGGGCAGGTTGAATGTGGCCAGCGGGGTGGAAGCTAAGTCACCCTCAGGACATATCAGCCCCCAAAACACCCCCCTTCACACCCCGCCCTCTCTCGATTAACTACCCCCTGATCTGGACCAAAGGAAAATTATTTATGTAGTAAACTACAGCCTTTATATCAACTGCCTTTCTGGTCCAGCACATGTTGCATTGTCAGTCTCTCAACGCTGAGGTTTTTAATGAAGCCCTAAATGAAATGGACCTCATGCAGGGGGTAGTCTGTGGTTTTCTTTCGCTTTCAATATTATTACAATAGGCACTTGAATTAAACCCAGATTAAAAATGCAACAAACTAAGTTTGGTTGGTGTTTTGGTAGATTTGAAAAAAAAAAGAAAACCATTTGCAGATTGATAGATTGAAAGACATCGTTTATAGACCGCAAAACAATTGATCATCATATCAGTGACAGAATTTGCTGGATAAATGAAATGATATATAGTTGATGGAATCAGCTGAAAACGCTATAGCTGTGAATTGTCAGGCAATGAAGATATGAGTCAGTGAGGGGCATGTGACTCAAACATACCGAATGTGACGGATTGGGCCCGAGGCCTCCTCACACAGTCCTGCTGCAGTGTATTCCTTGGCCCTGTTCAATTTTCATGCAGTCGATTAGCTGCAGATAGTGGCCCTGGGCTCCTCTCTTGAGTTTGTGCAGGACCAGGGATGAGGTTGTCTGAGGATGACACTGCTAGATGCGGACAAACTGGGTGGTCCCATGACCTTCAAAATGTGGTCAAATGACCTTGAAAATCATTGGTCATTATTGGGCAAAATACCAAAATTGCACGGCACAACACCGGCTGTTATCCTTTTATGGCAGTAAAAAATGTAAATGTTTAATGATTTTTCTTTTCATAATCTGCCTGTATGTGTTCACTGTTGTTGACATTAGCATTATCGTTTATTCATGCAAGAAAAAACTTTTTCAAAATAAGTCATGTGATTGTGCCCTGTATTGGTATTTTTCGTCTTCTAATCCCCCCTCCCCTTCCCACTCCTCCCGGGGGGGGGGGGGGGCTCCGATGTGCTATTCTCACACACCTTCGATTGCAACCAGCTCGATCCTTGGGGCAAATTCTTCTTCTCTGTAATCCTTCTCTGCTCATCTCCCCATCAAACTTTGGATTTGCAGGGTGTCCATCCAATCAATACATTCGCATTTGCTCGTGATCATGAACTGATGAGGTACACACGCCTTAAGGTATATTGTATAAATGTTCACAGGTTTTTCAATCTTTTTTCATAATAAGCATGGGGAACCACAAAATGGAAAGAAATATTACTGATAAGTCAAACCTCTCTGTCACAATTAACTTAAAGTTTCCTACCTTTCCTTTTATATTTTTTGGCTTCAGGTATCGTTAGTATAAGTGTATTTATATATATACTGAGGCGAGTATTGGAAGACTCTTCCCTGAAAACCCGGCGAGGTTAAAAAATTATAAATAAATTATAAAAAATCACAATAAACATGTCTGGTGAACTGGATGAGAGACGAGGTAAAAAAGAGAAATCATTTAAGCTCAATTATCACTAAAAGTGCAGCGCACACCCAAACCACCACATGCAGGTGTTGAGTAGAGAGAGTGCTTTTGTTGAGCTCTCATCAGTATGAAACATCGTTTCTTTTGTTGGTTTTCCTTGAGAAAGAAAGCGACAGAAGGTTTTGGCGACTGTTTGTGCCTAATGATTTACACTAAATAAGTCTTCATGTCTGTTGAAAGTAGTTTAATAGCCCAATACTTGTATGGGGGATGAAAGGTGAATGGGCCTTGTTGTATTCAAGAGTTTTGAGGACCAGCGGTGGGTTGTGATGTGGCTGGCCCTTTGATGGGGGCCTGGGCCTTTCTGCTGCTCCCCTCCCCCCATTGACTGGGGCCAGGTTGACGGGTGCCCGCTGGCGTATGTCCCCGGGCATTGGTCGGGGTGTGGGTCCCCCCGCTGGGCTGCCTATCATATCCATTGCCCAGGGTGTCACCACTCATGGAGTGTCCAGCAAAAGCTGAACTGTTAATGCAAAAAGACAGAGGCCATTCCCACTTCAATGGTCATCTGCGTCAAACAGCAGAAGGCCTCTATGGAGTATTTATGATACATTTGCAGTTTCAGTCCATGTCAACCATGCAGAAAAATAAAAGCATACATTATGTCCACTAATTTTTAGCTTTTGATATGTTGATTGTCATTAGTTTGCAAATAAACCAGCACCGAGCATTTATACGTTAGGGGTCATACACCAACTTTCACATAGTCTGAATTTTCTCACAAAATTTTGTAGAATATTTCTTGCAGCAAGTATGATGACACCACCTTTATGAGACATAACAAAGAGTGCTTTTTTCTCCTCGAATCGTTTTTCAAAGGCGAACAGGTCTAGCAAGAAAATTGGCTGGAAGGCAAAGCAGTTAAGGCATGGCTTGTAGCGCTGACCCTGGGGCCAGACCCTGGGCTTTGTAGATATGATGATAGGTTAGGTGGCTCAGCAAACAGATTGTTAAAGACAGGCATTATGGTTGGTGAGTCTCTTTGCCAATAAAACGATGTCTATAATTACATAGAAGACGCTATTCCAATTAGGAGGGGCCAGAGTCCCCGGCCAGCGATGCACCCTTGCAACATAATGATAACCTTAGTTCAAGCAGAAATTCTTGACACCTACTGACTGTGAAATTGAATTAATATTTTCACTTGAGTTGGTTCTGAAGATGCTCCAAATTTATGCAGTTCTATAACAAGCGTCTCATTGAGGAATTCAAATGCCCTGCATTGTGACCCAAAGAAGTTCTTGAGATGCCACAGCTAGGAAGACACGTCTTAATCTAGCATGAAACTTATGAAGCTATAAGCAAGATAAGAGCGCTGGATATATCATCCCCACAATGGCAAGGGGGGCAAGAGGGGGACAGGGGTCAGGCCCAAGTGGTCCGAGGCGTTGGGGCCCGGGGGCTCGCTCTGGCCGTCTTGTGTCCCCCAGAGTAGCTGCCCGACTGACCCCTGTCCCCCCTTTTCTCCTATTGTCCTTGGCTTCACCACAAGTTTGTCTTTTGCTTGGCTGATCTGAACCAACTTAGCCCAACTGCAAATCCTGTTTATAGCTTCACTGCGTGATTCCATTTTGATTCTCTCTCGTTACACAATCACCGTCTACACACGTTGTAAGCTAGACAGCTAGGGGGGCCTGAGAGACCTCTAATGACTGGAGCATTGGGACACTGGTGAACTATTGTAATGGAATGGGACTTCTAGATTGGATAAGTTGCACAGATTGAGTGTTCTCCTGAAAGGTGAGCCCCCATCCAGCCATCTGTAAGGGTGCTAGATGAGGGAGATCCCCATGACGTCATTACAACTGTCGTCTGAGAACTCTTCAACTAGGGAGTCGACAGACAGGTTCTTCACGCCTCATTGCATGGAGAGTGCTATAGGATCCCCTTAGGGGAACCCCAACCTAATCATGGCCATGTGGGCGGTGTCGCGGTCAGAGCTGTCACGCTTGATTAGACACAGGATGATCCAAGTGGATCCTTGGCGGGCGAGCACCCAACCATCTGGGCTGCGTTGAGGTGCAGGGGGACTGCCAGGGGTGGGGGGGAGTTGCTGTAACATTGTTCCTGATGGAGGATATCAAATGTCGGCTGCTGTCCCTGCACACTTGTTCCTGGGCAGTTTATCGCATTTTGCAAACGAAGGAAATCCCCTCATGGAGTCGCCATCCAATTTGCTTGCTCTATCAGTGCAGCCCCTTCGTAATTACAACAGCTTTTAGGGTGTCAGGTTGGGCCAATGGCATTAGGAAAGGCGGCCTCACTCGATTAGGACCCGGCGGTCACTCTGTGGTCACCGGTCAGTGCTTGGTCAGCGATGGTCAGTTAGGAGGTGGTCAGGGATGTTCGTTAGGTCAATTCATGTCCTCCCTTCTGTCGCTTTTTGTGTGCTCTGAGGGCTAATGAGAGTGGTGAAAGGGGTCTCCATGGCTACCTATATTTTCTTGGTCACAATGACCTTGTGAGAGGACCTTGGTCTGGCTAGTGCCCTCCAGAGCAGGTCCTTCCCACCCTCGTGCGATATTGCAAGGCACAGGTCCCTCGGGTTCCTCTAGGTCCTCCAGTGCATTGTCTTTGTGGCCCAAGGGCATCAACTCCTCAGAGACCCACTGCAGTGTAAAATTCCTGCTCACCAACTTGGCTGGCAATTAAGCTGGCGACTGCCCTGCCGGCTATTGCAGTCTATGTGCCAGCTACTTAGTGATTTCTAAACGCCATTCTACTAGCTCACTGTTGTAGCAAAGTAGGCTCTTTGGTTGTTGCCAAAGAATTCTTCATTGTAGCAAGTTCGTGGCTCTCCGCGTCTTTGAGATGTCCATACCAATATTGGGACCTTGCAAATTTACCTGATGAAGCTTTACAACTTCATAAACTATATACTGTTTGTTTCATTAAAAACGACCTGTTAAATTGAACCAGACAAAGCTAGACAAGTTCTGCTATACGATGCTACCTGCCACTAAACGGAACTGTCTGGCTATAGCTAGCTACTCAAAGCCGGATACAATTTGCTGCCAAAGTTGAGAGTTATGCATATTTGCAAATTTTGCTGAAAAGAATGTCTATTGTTCATAAATATTTAACACAAATGTATTAAATTTACCAAGGTTTATATTTTTTCAATGGTGTTAAGTGTAAGTTGGTTAGGAGTAGACAAAAGCAGCTGGCCTGGAATAGGTTGCTACTGCTGTCTAGAATAACCATATTTTACAGTGGCGGATTTAAGAGAGGGAGGTTGGCTTGGGGGTTGCAACCTCCCTTTAGCCTTGTACATTTTAATAAAAATATAAAAATTTGGCAGTCCCCGCAAAAAACATTTTAAATTGTCAACCCTCCCGTGAACAATTTTCTGGATCCGCCCCTGTTTTATGAAACAATACCTGTATGTTCACGCGTGTCGTTGTGTTTATACCTACAGCAGTTGGTCACAGCAAGTTTATATTTATCACATCTTTAATAAATTCAGGGATAATTCTTTAGCATAAGCAGCTGGGCATTACTATGATTAGTCAAAACTGGCCATGTGGTCAGTCATTCTATAGACACAGTCAAAATGCCTGAAGTCAGAAAAAAGGCCAATAGAAATTCCGGTCTAAAACGTCAGCTGCTTTGACTAATCTTCTACTCAAAGATATATGTTTTTCAGTGTGCATACAAATAAAAAGAAGAAAAAAAAACAAAACAAACGTGCATGACATCCTAGGAAAATCACTCCATACAACTGTCCGTTGTTTGACAAGCAGAAGTCAGCGGTGTCCATTATGGTCATTTGGAGCATCTCAAATTTCTGCTGATGCAGCTGACCTGTAACATGATGCAAGCCTCTCTCTATCGCATCTTTTGATCAAGGCTCATCACCTGAGATTCACCGCATCAGCTCTGTTGATGAAAAAGCAACCAGCATCCTCCGCCATCATCTCAAATTAAAGCGAGTAATTATCTCAGCAGTGCAGGGTTAAATCCTCCTACACAAAGGCCAAGTAAAAAAAAAAGGGGTGGGGTGGGTGGTCATTTGGTGATGGGAAAACTTGGGTTAATAATCTTTAGGCAAAATTTGTTTGTAAAGAAATCCTAATATTTTCTTAAAAGCCAAGCAGTATTCAAAAGAGTAAAAAGCATCAAGGCAGGTGACTCTGTTTATGATAAATTCTCATAAATTACTATAACAGAAGTCAACTGCTAAATTCATTGATCTCTACATTTTTACTTATATAATATATTATATCTTCCCGCGATGAATTCTCGATGAAACCCTGTTATTTAAATTGAAAATTGCTTCAATATAAGAAGATTTTTAGACGATTTTCTCAATCACTTTTTATGCATTCCTGTTGCTCCCCCACCCTTCGTATGGGAAGGTTGCATCTAATCCAATATCAAGGGGATTGTGTAGGGCTTATGTTTTAACCCCCTGCAAACAATCACACCTGAGCTAAAAGGGGTGAATTTGGTGCCCAGTGGTTCAGGTGCCCTGTGGTACAGATTGACACATGAGAAGATAATCGGCCAGACTCGTGTTGGAGACAATGGAGAGTGGAGAAAGTGACAGGCCAACAGCTGATTCGGAAAAATGCCCAAAAAAGAGAATAAGGCCTGTCCAAAAAGATCGGGTGTCGCTTAAACAATGAATTACTGTTAAATGTAAACAGATGTGTACTTGAAACAAAGGAATAAGAAAAAGAGACAAAGGTAAGTAAAGAAGTGAGATCCTATTTGTGACAGGATTTATAAGAATGGAGAATTGCAGGAATTCAGCCGCGGAGAAAAATATATATTGTATACTGTTTATTGATAGAAAGAAAAGACACAAGTTTATCATCGCAATTTTGCATTTGTTTTACATGTTAAATTATAATACTTACAAGAGCTGTCAGCATGGTAGGTTGAAGCAACTTATATTCCTTCTTCACATGTCTTCGACAGAAACAAAAAAAACCCCCCATAAAAGACATACATTTTGATTTTTTTTTTAATTTGGTGCCTACATAGAAAGGTTACATGAGACATCGAGTTCCTGTCTTGCCATTGCTTTATTAGTTTTCTTGCACTTAGCATAAAAGTAACAAAAAGTTCAAATTGAACATTAAAAGCTCACGAGAAAATCAATTGAAAAAGAGGCAACTGACATCACGAAGATGGATAAACTCCTAAATACGAGAATCTGTTTGTTCTCTTATTGTTCGTTTTAGAATTAGCATCATTGATCAATTGAAAGGGATCCGCATCTTTTGCTTCAGCAACAATTAAGAACTTGCATCTGTGTCTCACACGCGATCTTTATGGACCGGTTGGTGCTGCCCTCTCTCGGTGCGGTACTCGCAAGAAACTTTCACTGCGAATGACAGCAGTTGGCATGTGTAATATGGTAGTATCACATTCATTATTAAACAATTGATAAAATTAAAGGTTCTGGTCATACACTGTAATTTGTTGTTTCTTTGAATTAACATGAGAAAATACGTTTTAGAAAAAGGATATATATATAGGCATAACACCCTTTCTGTCGAAATCGGAAAAAAGTTAATCTCATGGTTTCCCTGCGGATGACAGCAGAATTGGTCATCTATAGTATTACCAAAATAAAATACATTTTGCCCAAGTATTAATTGCACGTTACCAAAGAAAGGAAATTAATGTTACTAACCTGTCCATTTGTCAGTAATGTATCACGTGAAAAATAATCTAACCATGGTGATTTTCTACGACATTTCATATATATATATATAATTTTTATTGACAGTAAAATATCATCCATGATATATATGTCATAAATAAAATAAAGAACAGATAATACAGAAATAAAGAAAATACAGAAATGTTCAAATAAAATTTGTAAACTAGATATGCTATACTAGTAACGCGGTTCCAGCCCCCAAACTTAATTTTTTTATCATTTTTCTTTTTTTTAAAATAATGTTTATAGTAACATCTATGTAAATCTACTGTACAGTGTCAGAAGATGGAGAACATATAACTCACATATCAATATCAATTAAGAATTTTCCCAGGCACCTCAGTAGCTCAGATTCCTTTGAGCACATGATAGATATAAATTTATTGGTTTCATTCATTATGTCAAAATCATATATGTAAACTCTAGCTAGATCAAACAGTCGTAGGCGCAGTAATGTGTTATTTGGACATAATTATTATTATTAATGAGTGTATCTCATCCTCAACTTCATTTAAGTTACATTTCGCACATAGTCTCTCTTCTACAGGTATTAATGGTCTTTCATGTCTACCTGTTTCTATACGAAGGTTATGGGAACTGGTTCTGAATCTAGCTATTTTATTATAAGTTTTTCTACCCAAGTTTAACAGAAGGTATGATTCAATTCTATAATCTGGTTTGATGAGTTTATATGTTCTAAGTTTTGGTTGCTGGATAGAGTCAAATATTTTTGCCAATAGGTACTCTTGCGTTTTAGTGTATATGTTTACTGCATAGCGGATGACAGCGTATATATTTGGGTGTCATCCGCAGGGTAATGTTAATTTGCAAAATTAAAAAATTTGCTATCGGGTCAATAGTGGGTTACGCTAATTGTTGTTGCCTAATATCACAATCGGACACGCACAGGACACGCACAGGCATTCAAAGATGCACCTAATCTTTTGATTCCATAAGTTTTAAAGTAATAAATGCTTTCTGCACTTGCAGTGTTGTTAAGTTGATATATTGTGAATCTTTTTTAATTTTTAAACATTATTTCTTTGTTTATGAAGTTTTACTCTAACAGCAGACAAAAACTTTGTCTCAACAGCATTGTTGCTAGTTCACAAATCACTATTGTTCTTGCTTAGCCTGATACAGTCCCATCTGCAGACTGATGTCGATTTTTTCAGGGTGTTTTTTGGGGACAGCAGTTCAAACGAGATCCTGTTTGTTGCCTTTTTGTTTTCTTATTAGGGTCATTACGGGGGCTTTTTGTATGAGGGTGATGAACCCCCACTGATCACCCAACAACTGGGGCACGGGGCATGGGGAGCTTTTCTTTACCCTGCTGAGTATAGTTCGTCTCTTGTCTGTCTCAAAAAACACGTCTTCTGCTCGGGCAAACAGGCTAAATCGAATTAGGAAGGACTGGCGTCGAACGCGCACTAATGGACGCACGTTCTTCGTTTGATGTCGTCCCTCAAAACGTCTGTTGAAGCGCCAGGACGTTGCGTCTTCCTTTCTTTCTTCCCCTTTTCTCTCTCTCTTTCCTGTCTGGTCTGTTCTTCCAAACTGGTCACCTGCCATAGCCTCCGGTCAAACTTTCTTTTAGAATTTCTCAGAATTTTAACAACCCAAAGTTCAGTGTCGTTGTGAATGCCGTGAGACTGCACAGAGACTCAGAGAGAGAGAGAGAGAGAGAGAGAGAGAGAGAGAGAGAGAGAGAGAGAGAGAGAGAGAGAGAGAGAGAGAGAGAGAGAGAGAGAGAGAGAGAGAGAGAGAGAGAGAGACCTCGCTGCAGAGAGAGACGCTTGTTTTCACAGCTGAGGCGTCTCTCCGCCAACTCTGACTCTTTTGACAGTTACGCTAATCAGCTTTGACAGGTCGACGTGTGAACTGTGTGTGCGGATAGCAGGCAAAGTATAATTCAATCACGCAATTAAGAAAATGGGAATATGGTCTTTTTGTGAAAAAGCAGGTGAAGGGGAAATAAAAATCTGGCCATATCATTTACTTCTAGCTATCAAAGATGTTTTTGCAAAAAGGGACAAAAATTACGTCACACCTGCATCTAATTCATTTAATTCGCTCTTCTTTTTTTTTGTAAAATGCTCGAATCTTCTCAAATAAGCTAACGGATTTCCCTTTTAAAAAAAAGCAGAATACGGCTGTTTTCGTGATAATATTTTTTTGTAACTTCACATCTGAGACTCGCTTAAAATATTAAACAAAATATCCTCATAATTAATGTCGATTTTCAGCCTTTTTGATTATAACTTCATTAACAAGACAATCTCACTAAGACGAGTTTAGTCTGGAACCAAAGTTAGTCGAATTTCCGAGTTTTAAAATGCTCATAAAATGAAATAATTTGAATTATACACATGTTTTGAGCTCTTGTACTCCAACTCAATTTTCTTGTGTGACTCTAGTTACAAAATTAAAATGATTTGTGATTGGTCAGTCATTGGGAGCATTTGGCACTTTGAGTCACTTAGCTGAAGTGCTGGGTGCAGCAAGAAAGTGGCACCCACGCCATGACATCACTGCACAGGGATTTGATGAACAGCAAAGTTTGGCAAACTTTCTTTCCGCCATCAAGGGTTGTTGCAGGGATCACCCGTGTGCCTCGTTGGCCAATTACATCAAGTTGTGGCAATCAGGGTGACGCGGGTGACGAGATTTCAGACGTGATTAGCCGTGATTTGGTGGGTGAGGGATTGGATGAGAATTGGGGGCCCAGCAGTTGATGAGGGTCATTGGGGGGCCCTATATGTCCCTGGGGTAGAGGGCTTCCTTGCTAAGCCGCTTTCACTGCCCACCACAAGGGTGTGGTGAGAAAAACGCTTGGTCCGCAGGGCACGTTCGACCGGTATTTCATTGAAGGGACTGCAGATAAAGATGGCCGCCAGATGAGAGGTATTATCACAGCAGGCAAATCAGACCTTTTCTTTAATTGCACTTTGCAGATGAGACATCTTTATAAGGCTTACTTTTGTCAAATACTCAAATTCCACATTATTGTGTCATTCAAAAAGAATTAAATTTTTTGCTTTCCAAGAGGCGTTTGACAAGGTTGAACCATAATTACACCTGCCAAAGTTTTGACAAAGTTTCAGATCAAGTGAAAGTTATGCTAATTACAGGTGACAACTGTCCACCAGTTGACCAACTCTTTAGATTCTTTTTTGTCATACTGTTTCGTCTGTTTACCTTGTTATTACAGTCGGCCATTGTAGTGAAATGGGATAACCTGGTGAGAAATGGGTTGGCCCAGTTACGTGCCAATGTTTCCACTACACTGCACACTACGTCCATTTCTTTGAGGTGTTAATGATTACTACCTCTTCTCCCAATTACTCGTAGTCAGCACTAGTTTTTGACACAATACATTGTGTTGCGTCATGGAGTGATGATAATGAAAAACCTTTTTGAGCTGGTATATAACAAGATTCTGCCCAGAGGCTAACAAGCCATGAATAGAAAGTTACAACATTGTTTTCTTTTCAACTTGATGCACTGCTACCTCATATTTCCGTCAAGCTCTCATCTGAGTGTCGGTGCCAGTAGAGTGGTTGTACTGATGGAGTGATTTTCAAGCTGACTTGTAAAAACAGCTACATGTGAGAGGATGCTGCTTTAAATAATGCATATAAAGAATAAAAAGAGGTGGTTTTCTTTAAATCAGATTTTATCTGGTGGGTAAAACACAATATACGTGTTATATTTTATAAACTAATGTCCAAACCTAAATATTCTACTTTTTGTTATGCCATGACATGTGCACCTTGGACAGGCCAACGGGCCAGCTGCAGCAAAGTGTTATTTGACTAGAGCTCAAGTGTCAGAACGCGTTGTGGTCAGCCTGGTCAGTGGTCAATGCCATTACCCAGCCCCGCCTGACCCTTAATCCCAGTGATGGACAAACGCAGAAAATCACTTTAGAAACAACATAAAAGATTAGATTTTTGGGGGCGGATTGTATAATGGACAGATTGAGGGGCATGTGACGGGTGGGCCTGATGCGATTAAGGCATGTTCAGGCAGTGCTGACCACTCTGGTCATTCTGTGCATGATCTAGTGACCAAAATAATTGACCAGCGGTCACTCTGCACGCACTCATTAGTCCTTTCATCTGCGCCCTCCTATTATCTTCCTGCATGACCATTTCTTTTTCACCTTTGTGTCCATTTTTATTGCCATAATGATCCTGCGTCCTTGAAACCACAGAGGTCAAAGTTTTCTGATAACCATGGAAACTAAAACCCTTCTCAGTCCCCAAGCACTGCCAGGTCATGGATTCCATGGAAACAGATAGGTCTGGGTTAATGAGCAAACCTCTCAGAAAGAAATGACGGGAGCTATGAGTTAGTGACCTTTTTTGTTAGAGACAATTTGCTTTGTCTTTTTGTTCTCAGTAACAAATCACTGTATTTTTAAATAGGGCATTTTGATGTATAGACCTAACATTCAATTATAGCAGAGTATAATCTAGATGTACTTGTGAATGATGTTTGCCCTGGGTTGGCTTGTGGTTGGTTTTTCAATCAGCACTGACACACTTGTCTTCTGGTTATTGTGTGTCGTGAACTGGGTGTCAATTACAAGTGAAAGGCAGATATGTCTCCCGCTGGTACCATGTTATTGCCTAGGTGATCTACCTGGCACTCATGTCCCCATGATCTTATTAAGAGACGGTCTCCATTCGTTTAATTAACCTGTGTTTACCAAGTGTTTGTTGCAAATAGTCTGCGGAGCTTCAATGAGCTTCTTTCATGTAGAAACCTTAGACTGAGCAGCTTATAAGAAGGTCTCTGAGGTGAAAGTCACAACCGCCAGGACACCGGCCTGATTGATCCGCCCTCTATTAGAAAACGCCAGAATTAAGGCTAAAACGCACAAACCATTAGAATAATTGGAGGTATTATGGAGAAAAGAGCATTTGGGCAAATCAAAGGGTTCGGCAGCCATGGAAAGAGGGGGGGGGGGATCTTACCTCGGGGGGAGAGAGAAGATGGCTTTTAGCCAAGTTGCCCAAGGGGGCGCTTCCAGCTAAGCCCTCTGTCGTCTCTTGCAGGACCTACAATGGCCACAAATGCCAGGGCGGAATCATCTTGGTGCAAATATCAGGCTCCTGCAGCTCCTAAGGTCACAAGAGCCATGCCATGTACACTGTCATCTCACTGGGCTAAACTCCATCTGACTGCAGAGGTCAGTGCAAGATGAAAGACCTTGACCTCCCAGTATCTCTGCATAAGTGCTATTTGCTGTCATGATCCATTGCCTTATCCATGGCTTGGTGTGAACCCTTAAAAGCAAGCTTTGTCCTACATGACCAATTCATGGTAATATTATAAATGTGTACATTGAAAGTCTCTTTAACTAGACTGCCAAGACATTTTGACAAACCATCAGATATTGACTGACATCTTGCATTTTGAATAACTGTAGATATTTTTTGTGTCCAGAATGACTGACCCCTATGGCCTTCTGGACTAACAGGCCTGCATAACATTGACCAAAGCTGACTACAAGTTACGTGTCTGATTTATAAAGCTGACTAACTTGCAAGTCAAAATGGCTAGGGTCAAAAAGATATTCAATGCACCTGACCTTCCATAGGATAGTCTTCATTAGAAGGATAAGATAGGATAGGACAAACTTGAATTCATTTATGCTGGTTGAAACAGGGTTCTCCACCACACTAAATGGTAAGACCAGGTAAGACCGGTCAAGTATAGATCCGTAGAATTGTTGTGCCCGTGCAGTGGTTAAGCAGCAAACCAGCCAGTAAATAACTCAGAAATAAGTGGCATAAAAATAATCGTACTTTCAATTAGGAGAGTTTCCTGTCTTAATAAAACTGTCACAGGTCTACCTAACCGTGGGCTATATCACGAAGCACCCAGAGATTGTGAGTTTGAGTTGATTTCTTGGGGAAATTGCATTCTTGAGCGATGAGCCTAATCATCACAAAATTTAATCTGGTAAAAATATCTGAGTGGGGAAATCTATTTGGCCATATTGCGTAAGTTGGAGCGCAATTAAGGTGGTTCAGCGGATCAATTTCCTGGCTGGGCAAATGATTGTTGGCTGGATGATCATACCAGTCTCCCCCTCCAAAGCCTCCAGACTCCCCAAGGCAGCGTTTGTGCCGTGTTCTCAGCAGTGATTGGCGCAATTTTCCTGTCACAGAATTCTGAGGGGACATTAATGAAGGGCAGATATTGCAGCGAGATGGGCGATAAATGGGGAAGTGTGTTGGTGGAATTTTGAGTCCATGAATGTGACGCAAGGTGGCGTGTTGTGCCCTCTTGTGTTTTAGCTGCACGTGGTCACAACAAAGAAAGAAGGTGACTGTGACAGACCGTCTGCCCAGGGGGACAGTGACACGCGCCCTGGGCCACCGTTTTATGACAAACATTTGTAAATTATAATCAGAGCTAATTCGGCCATGATTGCGTCGCCACCTGCAATAGGCAAGAGTGGAATTAAAGAGGGCACAAGGCGAATAAATAAAATTGTTGAATGGAAAAAGAAGGATGAGTGAAGAATTAATGAAGAATGAAGAAAAGATGATGAGAAGACTGAGTGGTGGGTTCAGTCACCTGGAAGACCTGCTGGCCAATGCAAACAGTTCTCAGCAGAGTTGGACCACTATCTTGGACTTCAAAGCTTCCTGCAAACACAATTTTTGCTCGAGCATTTCTCCAGTCAATCCAGCCACTTTATTATGAAGTGAGGTGTGAAATGGCAGTTCTGCGTCCGCAGGGCCATCTGTGAGGTGTAGGAGTTCCACAATACCCTCCATATTTCACATCAACACCCAAACACAGCCCTCTATCATTTATTGCCCCCACTGCTTATTAATCATAATTTACTCTTATAGAAGTCAGTGTGGCGTGAATTGGCTCTAGGCCATATCAATTAACAATTTCAACAAGATTTCTTTTTTGTGGGCGATTCTGATTGAAGCTATTTGACATTTCAGGGCACGTGTGTTCTTTGTGATGGTTTAACTGAATTGTGTGCAAGGACTCTCTTGCCCTGTGAAGCCAACACAAAAGGACGGTGTTGTCATGGAATCAACGTTTTCACTTCGCACCTGTCTGTAAAGAAATGTCTTCTCTGCAATGATTTTCTTACTACTTCTGACTGACATATGAGGTCATCAGTCTGTGATGTTATTTACACAAAAAATACACAGGATTTACTATATACCTTGGGGTGATACACGTGGGTCACTGACTTATGCTCTATGGTACATAGGCAAATGGGAGGGTGAATTATATTGTGCCCTGCAGATAGCACCCTTTGCTCCAACCTGGCAGGTAATGCTTCATTTGTTATATTGGAGGTGAGCCCAACGGGCCATGGCCATGCAGGTGGGCCCAAAGGCTACTGGGCCACTGGGCCACTGGACAATCTACCTCTTACAACTCTGGTGCAATTGCAATATCTCACGAATTGCCTGTCAGAAATGGCATATCCACGAGTCGTGATGCATGGCTTTAATCTTTGCTCTGTGTCCATTTGGGATTGCAATGTCATAAATCTGAAACATGCCCTGCAATCATGTACTGCATGTCTGGGATTAGGGCATGTTTTATTAATAAACTGTGCAAAACAAATTAACCCATTTGGTCAGGCTACCTTATATTATAGAGTACAATGGCTTTTAATCTATGGCTGGGTTTACCAATGAGATTATTTGCAATAGCAGCAAGAGGATGAACGAAAACTGTGGCTTAAATTTATAGGTCGTCTGCTAAGTGCAGTTTATTGAAAATATTGAGAAATATGCTAGTCAAAAGTCTTCAGACATACTTAAAAATTTTGACTGTGGGGTCAGTCATTTTAGACATTGTGAAATGGATACGTTTATTTTCAGTGTAACAGAAATATTCTCCACTCATACAAAAGATTGTCTGTTTCAGACGAATGATTGTTTAGCTGGCGTCCATCCAAAATTTTGTTTGAAATCAGCCCAGATATTGTTTGGCCTCAGACATTGAATTGTTTAAGCTAACCAACATCATTGTGTGAACTAAACAACCATTGTCTATAGACAAACAATATCTTGCTGATTTTAAACACAATTTTGGATGGACACAAGCTAAACAATAATTTTTCTGGAACAGACAATTTTTCTGGTCATAATGCTGTGAAGTTGGCTTGGTGCACAGTGCATGCACAGTGTCTTTCTGTGTGTTTTTTGAAGAGAGAGATTGTAAGACCCAACATTTCACGCCACTTTGTGTTGTTTTTATCCTCCACAAGGACTAATTACCAAACGCCATTAAGCAGCGTACCTTTGATACCATGACTCAGGAGTCTCCGGTCTAAAGGATGAAAGGAAGAGCATCTGAGGAGGCGAGCAGACTTAACAAGATTTTCTCACTTGCTTCAATAATACGTCTGACAGACAGCAAACAATGCTAAGGCAAAGGCAAATGCTTTTCAGGAAGAGAGCAGAATTGTTTAGAGGTTAATCAGGTGATGGAGAGACGTCTCTAGCAGATGCTGATGCAGAATAAGCCGCATCTTCATCACACGATACTGCTGCAGAGTGTCAGAGAAGTGTCAAAAGGAGCACAAGATCTGGTGGCCGTCTTAGGAAGGTGCAGGGTTTGACGCGAGGTCAGAGTTCATCACAGGTTGCAGTGCCCGGGGGATCCTGCCTCCCTGCGCCTCCGCTAATGCCAGGCCACAAAGTCAGCCAGTAAATTGAGTTTGGCAAAGTCGCCATGTAATCGTGGAGAAGAGCGCAGGTCGGCGAGTATGGCTAACGCCCTTGCGGATCCCCTTGCTTGCTCCTTCGTGCACCGTCGGGTCATCATGGGATCTGACGGTCCGTCTTAAAAGCCATTGCAGGGCGAGGCACCGGACCTTCCGTCAGACGCATGACGTTGCCTTTTAGCGGCCATGTCACACTAAATGTCCGTCTTGCGTGTTGTTGTTCGTGCCATAAGTGTGCACCAATTTAATCAGAAGAGAGAAGGACAAAGATGGACAGTCACAGACAGAAAGTGGCACAGATAGACTACAATGACAGACAGACAGAAACTGAATAAGATGGGACACTGATTGAGAAAACGTCTCGAAGATAGGCAGAGGGAGGGTGAGTGGGATTGGGGAAATAAAGAGGAAAGGAGTTTGTACCTTTAATGGGATTGGGTCTAACCCTCTGCTGTGATATCATAGAGCGTTGTGGCTTGTAATTAATGCTCTGCTCTAAGCCCTGACAATGGTTGAATGGGCGGACGTTATGAGCTGTTGCTGAGCCCGTTTGGGTCTGAGCATCAAAGGTTGCAAGGAGTTGAGAAGGAGCTTAAGCCCACATCAGAAACAGCTAAATGCTCCCCTCCATGTCTCCCCTTCCCTTGTTTGCCCTATCAAATATCATGGGCGTTAAGACGATTTCAGCAGCCAGCCCCACACCTAATCTCCCAGAGGTAAATTTGATTGTGTGGCTGTGGTTGAAACGCCTTAAAATTTCTCCCCAGTCGTCAAGTTTACAATCATCTGGGGAGTATTAGAGGCAAAACAAAGAATGAGTCGCCTCGGTGTGATCACTGATCTCTTTTTCGTTTGAGAAATCAAAACCATTTCAATTATGGAAATGGCCTACTTCTCGGATTGTAGGCTTTGACGACGCATGGCACGAGGCAGCTCATGCCAAGATCCAGAATACTCCACCATTTTTCTCAGGAATATATCAACCACAGCCATTAATGTCATGCATGTAACATGATTTGTTATTTCTGTTGGAAAAAAGTTTAGTTTTACGAGTATAACATCTAAAGCCTGGAGCAGAAATTCAGCCAGTTGCTTGGAGGGTCCGCAAGAGGTCGCCACTAGTCCACGAAATTGAAGTTTAGTTGAACGGGAAGGAAACGGGTTTAAAGTGCAAACCACATGCATATTGATGAAAAAGTCGAAAACAGTGCTAAGACTTGGAGTATTTAGAGCTCTTTTATCCGAGCATTGGGTTAAGTTTTTCAGAATAACCAAAAAAAGGAGGCATATAAAGGCTTGTTGAAGTGCATGCAACTGCTGATAAATAGCATTATGATGATTGGAGACAGATCAAAGAGACAGAAAGCAGCAAAGAGCAGGGAATGGCGATTAGCCTCAGCATCTGGGGGCTACGTATGCAGCATTAGGATGCTGAGAGGGATGCGGATCGAACTATGTCGCCCATGGCAACCAACTTGCTCAGATGCTTCACTCAGCCTCCCTCTTCTTAGCACGAACAATTTCTCAGATTTATGGCAATATCATGCAAAACAAGAAGAGAGGAGACTTAATGAGCACATCACTCAATGTGGAGTATGTAGTAAATAACAAATCAATTGGACCACAAAGAACTTGCAAGATAATTCTACTTTACTCTTAATCCAGGCTTGCAAACCCGACATGTGCGAAAAGTACACGAAAATATCTCAGTAGAAGGGTAAAGTGACAGCAGCAATCACGTTGGACTTTTTTTTACGAACTTTTTATAAACTTTTCACTAACTTTCGACATTCTGACTGAGTCTTTACTCACTGACTCTAAGTAAGTCAGTTTTTAGCCAGCCTTAGCCCATGTAAGATACATTTATTTAGTTATTACGAATAGCTTCTTGGTCCAAAAATTCCTCTTTATATGACATTGAATGACTAAGTTGTAATATACAGCTAGCTGAAGTTTTAGTGAAGATGGTTATGGGTCAGCAATTCTAGATACATTGTATTGTCAAAATGTCACTCATGAAAAACATTTCTGATGTACATGAAATATGCATGGTACGCTTGTTAATTACACAGGTTCCTGGTTAACATAGATTGTTGACAAGTGAGCTTTGTCTGCAGGAATGCACCATATTGCTTTTTAGTGCATCTCAGTGCAACTTAAGTGTTTGAGAAGGGACAAAGAGGGACAAAGAAGAGACGAAATGAGAAAAGAGAGGAAAAGAAGGGATGAATAGAGGAGCAAGAGGGATCAGTGGACCAGTCAAGCAGGCAATCCCCTCCCAATATTTGTCTTTCTCTTGACTGGTCTCATAACAGCAAACTGATGAAGTGAAAAGATGGAGGGGTAAGTTTGGGTGCAGCTATGAAGCTTGCCAGTTTTGGGAGGCAATTTCTGTTGCGGGGACTGACAGTGCAGATGGAGCAGTTATAGTGCTGTGGTGGGGGGTAGGGGGTGAAGGGGGATGGCACTGCCCCCTTGCCCTGTCTGCCCAGCTGCACCCTGCTCTCCTGTCGCCTAAGGAAATATTCTAGGACCGTATTAGAAGTGAGCAGCTTCCCCAGCACCCTGCTTGGGTTTTAAGATTCAATTAATCTGGTCCTGCTGACAGAGCGTCAATGAAAGTTTTTAGCGCGTCCAGCTTTCATCTTTTCATTCCTGCAGATTGCCAGAGGCGGAAAATATGGCGAACTGTGAGGTCTATAGACTAGTAGAGTTCCTGCCACAGTTACAGACCTCACGATACAATCACACAAAGACCCCAAGCCCCCCTCCCTCCCCCCGTGCCCCCAAAGCAACCACAGTTGTCCCAGGCTCTCTAATTAAGCAACAACATCGGCCTAATTGCCTCTAATTGAAATTCATATGAAGCCTGAAAAATTATAGCATCTGCCAATTTACAAACAACCACAATCATTATAACTGTGGTTTTTAATGTAACCGTTCAACACATTTAATCCATTGGAATCTAACAGATTCTATATCCACAAAGTAAAACCACATTTAATGTAAGGTCACAATGTTTCTCATAATAATACATGTATTAGGAACCACACAGCTGCCAAAAAAAAAGAAGATATAAATATGTAATTTTCCCCCCAATGTTAATGGCTATATGTGTGTATTAGTAACTGTACGTATGTCAAGTAAATCACAAAATCATTGCAGGAATCAAAGTTCGTAGCATATCCTTTCAGTCAGTTGTGCAGGTTATTTCTTCGTGGGTATTTGGTGGACAGTGGATATAAGTAATCATTCCGTTGCATGCATCTAAACCGAAAGATTGATGTCATCAGTTTATTGCACGAAGTTCTGACTGAAGATCAGGTTACACTGATTTATCGTTGTCAACGATTTTGATGTAAATCAGTTAAAATCCAATTCAAACATATTGACATTTGTGTATAAAAAAATATATCCATTTGGTCGATGTGTTTCCTTTTCTTGTGTACTGCTTGTTTATCGCTCACTCATAAAGTAGTTTCCTGCACAACATCAAAGACTGTGCCATGAAGTGCTAGAAGAACGATGTAAATCTCCGGAAGTAGGACAAAGTCAGTGCACTCCATCCTGTAGGTCAGTTCATCAGCTGTCCTCCGCACTTGGAGCAGTCCTAACTTCTCAAGGAGATCCACCTTGGATCCCCACACCGGACGGGAGTGGCTGTCTCGCCCGAACAAGGTCATCCGGATCTTAAAATAAAAATGAAACAGTTTAATAAAATTTAGAAATGTAATGTTTTGATTAACAAGACAATGCAAAATTATTATAACTGTTTTTCATACATCAGAGAAGACGTTATATGAGGAGCACCAGTCACCATCAGAACACCATCTCTCATCACAGAATATCTTTGATCAAGTGAGATTTCACTAATGTTGTATATGACTGACCCCCTATATTATTTTTTGGCAAGGAAGATTTACCATATAGTTAGATCTTTTTAACTTAGTATACATTTTAGTCAATTTTATGACTGACGTGTTTTTTTACTAAGACCTTCTAAGTCATTGTGACTTAGGACATGCACTGTATTACTACAGAAAGTTGACTAACCTGTTATTAAAAAATGGCTATAGTTGGTCAGTCATTCTAGATAGTTAAAATTAGTGGAAAATGTATAAGAGGTTAGCCAAAGAGTCTAATCAGTTAGCTGCTTTGACCAACAATATTGATTAGAACAGTGTTATGCAAATGGCACACTTAAAATTTTTTTTTTTAAATATCTTCATGAGATATGATACTATGAATCTAATGAACATAATGGTAAATTTCTTTAACTTTTTTTTCTCGTGATAATAGCAATATGGCAAAATATCACGCCATTCCTTTAATACATATGTATGTATATCAGGACATACACTGCACGGTGCAGAATGAAAAGTTACCAGCCATGTAGGTAGACCTCTGGGGTCATATTTTGTCAGGTCCATGGATGAACTTTGTATCTATACATCGTGCAATTCTGAATGAAAAGAAGTTACCAAGGATTGGGCATATGAAACAAGAAATGGCCACAGGGCTGTGATTAATTTTGTCATAAGGCTTTTATTTCTCTAACTTATTTCCTGAGGTGAGAACAGAGTCACCTGAACTTTGAAATTCAGTTTTTCATTGCAGGGACAAGTGGAGCTGGTGACAGGGCAGAAGTTGACTAGGTGGAAATATCGAATTGTAGCCTGAAGAAAAGAAAATATTAGGTTGCATTTGAGTGGTGTGTTTGTGAGTAAAATTGCAAATGAGGACAGGGATGAGGGATGGGGATACTGATCGCGTCATTAGTGACAAAAGGGGAACATCTCTGGTTGACGTGGCAACCTCTGGGCAGACATTCGATATGGTGACGGGCGACGCTCAGGAGTTGGCGAGTAGAACATTGCGCTGCTCGCAAGAGTTCGTGAAAATACACCTTTGCTGACTCTGTGCCTAAAATATGCTAGTTTACCAGGATTTTCATTCTTGATTAGGCTAACATTCTTAATGAGGCCTGCATAAGATTAATTAATGCACAAGTTGCCAAAAGTATGACAGGACTGATACTTTCTTTTCTGATGTGTGTTAGGATTGGTGAGACAGTTTAATTAGCAGTGGAAAAACCATGGATGACCAAAAAAGTTGGAGGCTACAAAGATTGCAGTGAAGTTTTTTTTACTTGAGTGACTTTTAGATGGACTTGGGCAAATAACACATACTATTTAAAAGAAAATTCCATAAAAAAATAATTATGGGTAAAGCCCAATTGTGTGAGTTCATGAGCATTTATAAGTGCATGGCATACCCTAGCCCCAAGTTCCCCAGTCAGCGGCATGGTCATCCAGGGCTAGGCATACCCGGAACTCAAACAAATGCAATTTTGTGTTCTTCAAAATCCGGAAGAGATGTTTATAACAAGTGCATAGTTCAGCTTGTAGTGTATGCAGGAGTGGCAATCTATGCTCTTGAAGTTTTATGCATTGGAGTCAATTAATTAGGCAAAGAAAATTGACAATGGTGCATAATTTTTACATGCACTAGTTTGCTTTTATTATCATTATACTGACACAATGCTTGAGCAAGTGTCTGGTATGTTGTGCATACTTGTTCACTAAAAGCATCGAGATTTTGCAAGTTTCTACTAATGCCAACAACACAGAAGAATAAAGACCTTTTAATCTCTCAGAGTGCAAAATTTAGGCAGTCGGTGAGGCACACAACATCTTCTCAAGTTGCCATACAAGCCATTTATTCAGTTACACTGTTTGCATCCCAACACTTAGCAGGGCTTAGAAGAGGGTAAATGGTAAGGGGTAAAGGGTAAGAAGACTCACCACATTCTTCAAACTGTCGGCATCCTCTGGTTCCAGGCTGAAGAGCCCTCTCACTTGTTTGTGGTTCAGAGCTGTATTTCCCAAATGCAAAAAGAACAATAAGACATTTCTGTCAAGTCACAGAGAACACATTCAAAATATGTTGGTCATTCCAAGTGTTTAAAAATGCGTCATACAGTAGCTCTGGAGTGAGGTGAAACTTGATAACTAACTTCCGAATGTGCACATGGTAAAGCCCATCTTTGCATGCATGTCAATAACTTGTCATTCATGTGTTAATGTGCAACTTACATAGCATGATTAAATTATGCTGCAATGACACATGGTGCAGTTATGAGCAGACCTGGACTGGTCACCGTCTTAACAGAGAATGAAGGGGGAAAGGGAGACGGGTAATTTATATACACCTAAGTGTTTGCTTCTAGCAGTGTTTTGATTTGAATTTATTGATGTGTGTGCGTGTGCGATTGTTGGCAAAGCGTACCTGTGAGGCACAAGTTTTGTATGGACGAACAAGCGCCGAACAACGCCCTCAAACTCTCTGGCCCTCTTTGCAATTATGCGTCGCTGGCGACGGTGGCAGGGCGAGGGGGGAGAGGCCCCCAGCAACTTCCCAGGCTCCACCGCACTTGAATGCACCGTGCCCTGCCCTCCAGCCCCCTTGGCAGCCCCCGGGCCCTCGCAGGTCCCCCCTCCCCCCACCCACACCGGCAGCTGCCCACCGGCCCTAATGCAATCAAAAGTAATCTAGGACAGGACTTCGCTCGCCGCCCTCTCTCCGCCTTATTACTCCGCACGAGACGACCAATCCACCCAGACACACGGCAACGTCGTAGGCAGCGTCGTCGACGCTTCTAATGACGCGGAAAACTATTTAGGGGCCATCACAACGACCGATCAAGGATGAACATCAACTCGATTATTAATAATCGAATGCGAGGCGCATAATGATGGGGACTACTTTTGATGTCGCAAACTTATTTGGGCCGCGTTAACAAGCGACGTCGGCAGTCAAGCGCGCGTCGCGGGAGGACGTCTTGTCCCGACGATTGTCGCTAATTTAGGCGGATTCTCTGATTTCCTTTCTGAGTCCATGATCAAAGGAAAACCACGTAAACATATTAGGCGCAGTCTGGTCTGATTGGGCCCATCTCTTCTTTCGCCAATTATGTCACGTGGCATCAGTCACATGACCAATCTCGATCCCAGACGACGTAAACCCATTAGCCACCAAACTAGGGCAACTACCTCAACTTCCTGTCAGGAGTGAAACATATTGTCTTCAGTAAAACACATGCAGGTTTACCCCCAATCTAAATACCTTGGCATTTCGGATAAGCATAGGCATACATATATAGGGTTGACAGTAAAAAGGGTGAAATTTGAAATCTGGAGAACAAATTTATGTCCTCATTCTTCCAAGCATTTCATCATTGACAACGCATAAAATTATCCCTCTACCAGACCAGGAATTGTGTTTGTTGTTTTCAGCGCACTAATGTGCGTTTTTATCTTTTGTCTTTCTTCCTGTCGTCTGCCCCTATTCTCAGTCCACATCATTCTGTTGTTTCACTACTCATTTTGTGGTAATTTTTCAGCCGTTCAGTGTCAAACCTTTTCATGGCCATTATTCCATTCATTGCTGATATAATTTATGACCTTACAAAAAGGCAGAGGTGATTGATAAAAACCTCAACTGGAGTTTGCTTTGTGCAATTTCCCCCACAGGACACATGTGTTCATAGGACAGTAGCGTTTGATGCGGTGGGCCCGCATTCCCTTCTGCTTCAGCAACAGACCGCTGGAAATCATCAAAGGCTCATATGATGCTAAATAATTGTTAACCATAAACTACTTTCATTTAAGTGTATTGGCAGCTGCTATAGGAAGTCCAAGTTGTCATGCTGTTTCAGTATGAAGGTTAATTTTCAGTGTCATCCGCAATGTTATACAACAGTCATCCGCAATGTAACTAAAGCCTTCACAACCACATTTAAGTCACTGGAGGCTGCCTTTCATGATCATTTACAATGAACAGATTAACTAATATGACTTTAAAACATTGGCATTTTCATATTACAGCCAATACCATTGATTAAGATTTTCAGTATCATCCTCAATGAAACTATAGCATATGCAAATCTTAGATTTTTTCCCCAGACATAATAATGCACAACAAAGGTGCACCAGTTACATCATAAGTTGTGCAAGTACTATTTAACACTTGTACTTATGTAAGACGCATGTATATAGTGACACAATTTGCTTTGTCCTGTTTTATTTGTGATCGTATAGCTACTAGTTCAAAAGGAGTCAAAGCCTTGTTGCATAATATCAAAGATCATGCAGCCCTTGGCCAAGCTAGAAATTGCTCGAGAGCGGAACTGTAAATATGCAAATGTCAGTAGAGAGTTTGGAATTACAGGAAGGAAAAGAGGAAAAGGAGTGAGATTTATATTTGGAGGCGAGATATGATCACCTGGGGCAGTGTCAGGATCCGCACCTGGGAGGAAAGATCAAAGAGCCACTTGATCAAGAAGGAGGCAGTGACCAGCGGGGATCACACAACCCACTTCTTCTATTTACTTATCAAACACTAGATTTTTGGTGCCTCGGTGTAACACATGCTGAGGAGTAAGGGGTGTCTACAGCCCTACAAATGGAGCAAGGGGGTAGGGTGTTTATCAGACTGGAGACGGGACACTTTAAAGTCCCCCTAGTCTGCCTTAGGGAGCACCTGAGAGGCAAGGAAGACAAAGCCAGATTTACTCGCTCTGCAAATCAATTAGACACACAATTTGAAGCACGAGGATCCCTTGATGTGGCTGAGATGTCGCAAGACTCGGCCAAGCAGCCCCCCAGGAGCCACCGTGGGAGAAAAGCCTCCCGTGCCCCCGGACCCCCCAGCCCCCCTGCTCCCAGGCTCTTACAAAACCCCCTCTCAGTCCTCTCCAGTCTCTTACAAGACTGTCCTCGGCCCACTTTTCATACGAAATCTATTTAGCTATAAAACATTCCATGGTGTGTAGGCAGAATAACTATACTAACCATGTGTTTTTATTCTTCCACCAACTATAGTGATATTTATACATAGTAAAAAAAACTATAACACAGGAAGGCAAATAAACTATATATGTTAAAGACTGCCGTGGATGCAGAGAAAGAATGAGACAGAAAAGAAAGACAGGGGAGAGATGAAATGAAAGTGTCAGGGGGAGTGAGGGCTCATTACCCCGGAGAGCAGTGAGCCCCTTGGTTGTTTTGCTTAATTGTTCTCCATCAGAAGACTAATCAAAAGAAAACAAGGTGCGCGGGATTTGTTGGTGGTCCGCCTGCACAAATATGAACGTATAATAGTATTAGAGAGAGGGCCAGGGGCGCAGCGAGCTTCATTGATCGTGGCTTTATCAATCATTCTTCATAACTGCTGGCTATGTCCCCTCACAGCAGTGTCAGCGCGGTCAACTGCCTTAAATAAAGCATTAATTATGCGATTAATGCCTCGATCTGCCTCCCCATTAATTTTTCATTAGGATGCGAAGTGAGTGCTTGCACTGCAAACTACATTTTCACTGCAGTTCTGGTCTCCATCAGGAAAACATAACAAAGTGCAGATCTGGCATTACAGGAATCTGCAGTTGCAGTTCCCAGCACCCAACTTTCTTATTTCTGCTAATGAACCGCCCCCAGGTATTTAGCATGCACCCCTTCGCCTTAGACAATAAACGATTCGCTCAGCCCCAGCTATTTATTAATTTCCTGCAACTTTCTCAATCTGACTGTCCCGATGCTCCATGAGAAATTCCAGAATAAACTGGAAGGTCCTACACACCCTGGATTCAATAAATCCATGCTGTGTAGCAAACTAATCTAAGTTTTTCATCATCACCTAGACTTCTAAATAAAGTTAAACTCTTTATAACAAACTGGCCTACAGCAAGACAAGTTTTTGAAATAGCAAAGTAGTCGACTGACTGTCGTTCGTTCTTTTTCCATGGTTAAATATTGAGACACTGCGACCAACTTTTTATAATTTTTCACAAACAATTTAGTCAGCTTCAGATGATTTCATTGTTATCATTTATCGCAATAACTAAGTTGTCAGTCAAAAATCTACATTACAATGACTGATGCTGACTAAATCTTAGAAGATCTAATGATTTTCACTGCACTCGCTCCATTGCAGAGGCAATCCACATGCAAGAAGGCATGCCATATTGCAAAAGTTCTTTTAATTGCCAACCCATTTTGTTATATAACAAATATTGATTCAAAATAGGGACTGGTGTGGTTTAGTGCGAGGCTGCGTGCTTGCCCTAGTTTTACCCTTGAATTACAAATCTGGTTCAGTGAAAATGCTAAGGAAACTAAATTATACATATTTGTATCTTCATAGGGTAAAACACATTTATACGCATCTTACCCAAGAGAGACTGAATAAAAGTGTAGAACCCCACTAGGACAGGCATTGAGAGGGATTCATGCAGGAAAACGCTGCACATCCTCACATCTTCATCATCATCCTGGATGAATCCCAGAGAACCCATGAGATGTCGCCACTTGTCCAATCTGAAGCAGACGGGCTGGTGGTCCAGCTCTACTGGCACATAATGCAGCACATCAGGTTCACGCAGTTTCAGCATCCGAGCATCTCTCATCTAATAAATAAAATAATAATATACAGACAACTGTAAAATAATCGTAAGGACTCTATATTTAGTGAGAAGTTAACTAGCTTGTCCCTTGGACAAATTAGGTCTAATTTCTCCAAGCTTGTTCTCTATGGATTGCAAAGGTTTCAGGGACCAAAAAGCGAGTCTCGTGCATGCCAAAAATTTAAGTCTAGTCTAATGAATGCAATGGCCTTAATTTGGCTTCGAAATCTTTAGTCCTTTTTAATTTGGTTATAATCTATCAGATGAGATAATAATTTGGTAACCTTCAACTGGAGATTCACACTATATAGAAAATAAGGCACAAACATGTTATAGCTTTGTGTGCTTAAAATTGTTATACCAGCAAATACAAGAAGTATAGGGCTTCTCTTAGGACGGCTGGCGCTATTATGTAGTCATCCAAGAAATCTCTGAGAGCTGGCCGCCACAATTTGGGTCTGGAGCGAAGTAACAGTCCCAGGATAGGTCCTCGCAGAAGCACCAGGCGACCTGAAACTGAATTGAGAAATATCGCCAGGTGGCGGCCAGGTAGAATGGTGGTTGCAGGTGAGATAATAGTGAGCTATCGTACATACACTAAGTTATGTCTAAATAATATCACTTTGTGCAGTCATGGTTTCCAAATTGCATGAATTCGTCATCGTGCAAAAGAAATTGTCAAGTTGTTACAATGAACTTTTTAAGTAAACAATTGTGCCTGCATGAAACTGATAAAAAAAAACAGAAAGTAATTTTGCGATTAGCAGACACACAGTACATGATTGTGGTTGTGCCAGGTGCAGCAAGCCGCAGAACTTTTCATCATAGTTGCCTGCAGCTCAGAATAACAATCTTGGCGCCTGAGGATTAAGTCAGAGCGTCATGCAGTACGTAAGACGCTCGTCAGCAGGTGCAGTTGCAGCGTCTTGCCTACAGTCAGAGCGTCATCACAGGTGTCAGCTGCAGGCTTTGGACTGCTGCTGGAAGAGTGGCAGGGTCATTAAGAGCTGTGGTTGAACTGCAACATGTGACTTGCTCTTACGAGTTCCTCAGACATGGGACCTCTGCGTGTCACATGACATGTGTGGTTTAATACCGTAGAGGTATTAAAGGCCACAAAGGCCACGAAGGCCACAAGCATTGTGAAAATTTGAGTCACACAGTATTATATGAATATTTTTAATTATGTGTCTAACCAGTAAATTGTCACAGAATGCACGAAAAACATACATAATGACATTTGGGCCTAAAAACAAAAACTAGGCCTATACAATTAGACAGTAAATTGTATCATGAATGAGAATTTTGAAAACTTTCCACATTTACTTACAAATTCTTCTATATGCAATAACATTTAAAGTACTACTAAATACAACAACTCTCACACAATTACCTTAGCAATGAACTCGTACGTCGACTAAATTAATGACCGCATTTGAAACAATAGACCCAGCACTTCTGCTAGTGCTGGGTTTTGGGAATGTAAAAACATAGGCTGCTGCAGCAGCATACCCTGGACAAATTTGGAAAACGAACAATGAAAGTGAAAAATTTGACAATATTTAGACCTGTAAAATTATTTATGGTATACCTTATTAATTAATAATTAGACATTAATATTTCGGACGTTTTGACTAGACACCCAAAATAGTATAGTTGAGATGGAGAGGTTTGGGAAAACATGAATTTTCCACATGTTCCCTTCATTATATGTCTTACATAAATAATATAAAAGTGATATGAAAATTTGTCCAAATTTTTCACTTTCATTGTTCTTCTTCCAATAAATATATTAATAAAGAGTCTATCAAATTTTAAAACATATTTTTTTCCAAATTCTGTTAAACATAGCTGAGACATGACAATGAGACTATCAAAAGGCACAACTAAGCCATAAAAACTAAGTAAATACAAAATTATATCAATGTACATGTATGTATTCAATTTTGTTGAAGTTATGCTCCGGAAAACAAAGCGTGAAGAAGTTTTTGCCAAGGGTAAAAAGTGCAGTTCAGTGTGCATAAATTATAACCTCGAACTTAACAACTCTCCTAGCAATACCTTTCTATACTTTAATTAAATCGTGTGACAGAAGTGCACTTCGGATAGCAGAGCTAGCCTACATTGCATTTGCACTGTCACGGGAATATCAAATATCCTGGACAGTGATTCAAAAGGCCCTGCTGGGATTTGAACCCAGGATCTCCTGTTTACTAGACAGGCGCTTTGCCAACTAAGCCACAGAGCCACTGAGTACCCTTTGCCTGGCCACTGACCAACGGTCAAGCTTTCCTTATCTTATTATAGCACTTATTTCATATCACTTTTCATAATTGTAATCTTCTCTGCCGAAGGTATTGTAGTCGCCTTTGCGAATAGTTCTTTTTCAATAAACACTGGAAAAAATATATATAATAATAATAATAAAATAAACAAATGACCCAACAATACTTATATTCTTGTTTTAATGCACTTTAACTGCCGAAAAGCACAGGTGCTGCAGAGATAAGAAAGTGGATTATTTTTAGCTTTTACTATGAAGCTTATTCTGTTCAAGGGCTTATATACCCATAAACAGAGTACGTTTTTTTTTAAATGTTTCTTATTCTGAATTGAGGCTATTCATAATGGCTGTCATGCTGTATATCTCGAAATATTCTCACGTGCAAACTTGTCTAGTATAGTGAAATCCTGATTGAAAGGATGTCAGCGTTCAACTTCCCTGGCGGCCACAACTTCGCAATGGACACTATACTAGAAAACTGTGGTTCATTTACACCCAATAATAATGATCTAATTCAGTCGATGATATGAAGAAAGCAACTGCAATAGATTTGCAAGTGGAACGATCACAGAAAACGTATTCTCTTTGAAGTTATTATTATGTAGCAGGTATAATACGAACAGGCAATAAATGAAGCAAGGAAGCTGTCTGCTGAGCTTTTAATGGCGGGAAAAGCATCTCACCTGCCGACCTGGTTGCTGCAGCAACCACCCTAGAATCCTGCAGGGAAGGTGAACTACAAGATGACAAAACTGGTGATGACGCTGACAGTTGTCTAGCACTGTTAGATCCTAATTCCATTTTGATGTACCACAAAAGTGGTACGTATGGATCTTCTCTCAGGTGTTTTCGTGCGACCATACACCTGACATAAACTGCTTGGTTGCCATGGCAACTGGTAGCTATGGCAAACATAGGTTCATGCAAGTGCATAGGCTCAGCTATTGCATTTAATATGCTTTTGCATACATGTGGTCTTCAGTGAGACTCATTAACTTGATTGCCATAAAAAAAACCAGTAAAGACATAGGCCTACATGTGCACATGCACAGAGCTCTACTTCTTTTTGACATAATAATGATAGTACATATACTATGCACTTGCTACTTTTCCATATTCCGAAGAGCCACAAATAAAACGTTGAATTATTTATACTCAAACTGCAATATAGATCAGACCAACAACCAACTTCCTTATTCATTAGATATGTAGATATACATAACCATAAAATAGGGCTGAATTAAAACATGTGAAAGGCAGATCCTTCCATCTTGGTAAACCAAATGTAGAACTATTAGTAGTGTTTATGTCAAACACACGCAATGACATAGTAAGTGTGAGGCATTGAATCGACAATAAAATCAAGTAAATGATATTCATAAAATGTGCCCGGCCAGGGAATCTAACTCACAACCTTCAACTGAGTTGAGCATGCCCTTAACTATTGAAACACTTGGGTTGCAAGCTGCACGCGTGGCTACCAGGTTTTAGTCACATGAAAGCACTGAACCACACCATGGAGACTCCCGTCTCCATGACCAGACAAAGAACTCAGGAGAGAAAAAAAAGCAACATATGGCAAAAGATAATCTCAGCCAGAGAGGAAAGAAATCAATTAACCTCAGATTAACCGGTTGCTAACCCAGTAACCTCCCTCATCTGTTGCGTCACAACACGTCACAACCATTGCTGGCCTCATCACTCGACCCTGACCTCTGGTGGTGACCTCTGTGCAACTAAAGGTCAAGGTCAAACGATCTTCACACTTGCACCCGCCATCTTTGTCAGGGTGTCATTACGTGTCAGGGCATCAACCATTTTAGGTCATGCACCCCATCTAATCTGTGCACCCCTCTCATCAAAGCTTTCTCAGATGCTCTCTAGCATGCAAGTAAACTGCATCCTCTCCTGAATGTCACTCGCATGAAATGGAGCTCAATATTTAATCCTTCGCCATTAGCACTGATTAGTGTATAATGCAAATATAAGTCACCAGAGGTAATCATGAATGTATCTCTAAAAGCTAAATTCATGACTAAAAACACCATACAAATATTTCAAAGTATATTTAAAAACATATGTTTTATTTAATGGAAAATACTTGAATATATTGGACTAAGATGAACTATTAAGAGCTGCTTTAACGTGTTCAGGAATTTTTCTCTTCTTTTTTCGTATTCGTTTTCTTTTCGTCTTTTCTGCTTCAGAAGTTTGTCCTTTACCACTGACAACATTCTTTGGCTTTTTGGATTTTTTCTTGCAGGACAGAGGATTCGGCCCTTTAAGTTTTTTCTTCTTTTTCTTTGCTGATTCCTCTTTTGGTCCAAATGCCTCTAGTTTTAATTTCTCCAAAGTCCTGGATTGCTGATCAGAGGGCAACACTTTTTCCTGTTCCAGAGTTGCTGCTTTCCTTCGAGATTTTGCAGACGGTGCTGATAGAACCATGGCTTTGTGTGAAATGTGCATGAGAGGAACACCAATTGCCTTTTCCACATACTCTGCCAATTCTCGGTCCTGGAGATGAAATATATATTTAAAAATCTGCCCAAAACTGGTAAAGTTTATGTCACTTAAATAACTTTCTTAACTACAAAACACACGTGGTTCATGTACAACAGAAGACTTTTACAAACAAGAAATGGGGAAGAGGGATTGTCGTGGTAAAATTCGTAAAATATCTTCTTCTTTTTTACTTATAGATTTCAGTTGTTATGCAGAAATTATTACTTGCAAAATACATAATAACCCACAGGTCTACAATCTCGAGGGGTTTAAGGACTTCCCTTCCCTTTGTTTGCCATTTCTGTGCTTGGGTGTTTTCTGTAATCTGAAGGTGACCCTAGACTTTTTGCCTCTGCAGTGTAAATTATAACTGTGTAATTGTTATAAAAACAAGCCACAAACCTGTGTCCCTATGATGTATTTTCTTCTTTCATGCTTCTGCTTCCTCGCAATTATTGACAGACACATGGCTGGAGAAGTTCCTTCCTCATGGCCACAGGACACAAGTTCGTACTGCTGCAGAACTCTCAGTGGGCCGTACAATAGCCTCCCTGAAATCAAATTTAAATGTACCATATAATAAATTCTGTTGTGCATATTACACAGAAAAATGTTCAATATGATTCCCATAATTATCATATATAGAAAAACGGTCAGATTTCTTGATGATCGCTTGATCAATTTCATGGTTTCCAGGTAAGTTTATAAATATACAATCAATTAAACTTGGCTGCAGATTACCATCACCATATCTTCAGAGAAGCCAGCCAATCTTGTCTAAATCGCCTGATATCCTCATACATTCATTGAACATTGTTGCGGCTCTTCACATAAGCTATTTTGTCAATATTACTACACGAAATGTCGATAGAGGACAACTACAAGACACAATATTGGCCACTACGGTTTGTCCAAACACGCAAGTGAACATAAATTAATTGATATATCTACAATGATTTGTAGGGGATAAAGCTTTATCTGTTTATAAACTAAAAGAGCAGCTCATTAGTACTTTCAACATACTATGCTTAGATCGACAATGTATTCCAGTGTCAATCATGCCTTTCATATATTTGCATTACAGGTTCTTCGACTATATAATGATAATAATGTAGAACTATACTTATTAACTGTTGGTCAAAGTAATCATTATTATTTTTTTTATTATTTTGCAATGCTGGCACTTGGATCTTTCCCTGGTCATTTGCATCTAGAAGACTTCTTTTGCCATCGTCATACCAGTCAGAAACAGAATATTCTCATATCTACAGAGTATTATATAATATAATTCAAGCACAATTTTCAGAGTACACTTGCACTTTTTGCCATTAATTAGTTTCAGTTGTGACTGAATTTGTCGACATAATGTGCAGGGAGAATATTCTGTTTCTGACGATGGCAAAAGAAATGAGAACAGGGTGACAATTTAAGGGGGTTTGGAAGGGCAAGCAAAAAAAATTGCTAAACACTCAGGAGGGTGGGCGTTACACTTTCATTTCCAGAGCAGAACTCTAACACACACTTTCGTTCCCAGAGTGGAACTCTAACACTAATGCACTTACCCTAATGAAATTTTATACAGTAACACTTTATATGGCCTAGTGGTGACTTGTGATAGCCACGCTGACATCTATTGGCTATGTTTTACAAAAATATCATTTCTTTAGTGTTTATATAGTGTGTGCATGAACCGAATAAATTGCCACTTGGCCTACATAGCCTGTTATGCAATGCTAATTAGAGTCCAAGATGTCCTATTTTTTTTACTCTTGCATTTCATTATATTCTGTCAAGTGTAAAATAATACAGTGTTCCCATGGATTATAAAAAAGTCTGAAAAAGTCTTACTTTATTTTTGTAAAAATTAAGGCCCGTATTAAGTCTTACATTGTCCTATTTTGATGCAAATATACTTGGATATTAACATCTACATTGTAATATTCAGACGATTTGGTAAATATAAATGAATAGAAATTATGAACTTTCTTTAAATACACAAGAACTGCATTTATTTTATTGCTTAATAGCCAATGCCCTGATTGTTTTTTTGACGATGAAATTAAATATATTGGTGTATATTACTATATTAGTGGTCTTATTTTTCATGTGCGCATGACATTATAATGTCTTACAAATATCGTACGTCTTATGAAGGTAAACCTGCAGGAACCTGTATTACCAGCAATCCATTATGTTCAGAGTAAAGCCAAGTGAGCATAAAAAGTATTCTCTATTCTTTTCTTGCCATTTAATTGTTCTCATTTGAAGATTTTATGTACAATAAGGAGTATTCAGTTCACTAGAAATATCAACACAATAGCATGTTCCCTAACTAATCTACAACTAAGATTATCATTTATATGTCCAAAATAGTCAGATATGGACTATGGCAATGATCCTGAGGAATATATATGAAAAATTCAATAATGTTATGCCACATAAAGATGTTGGGTATAATTTCATAAAAAATTAACATTCAAGGTTTTTATTTACTTGTATTTAAATAAATAAAGTCTAAATACAAATAAATACAAAATCTTAAAGGTTTATTTCGTATGGAATGATACTCAACACACCCATTTTAATGCCTTAATAAGTCAAAATATTTTTTGCTCGCTGTTTAAATTTAGCTGGCAACTGAAGGAACTATATAACATCAATTGCCAATGGCCCATATTCCCTTCAGTTACTGAATTGTTGGGTTGCTGATTTGCATTAAATCTATGGCATTTAAATAAGTATTTATAACCGAACACTTTACAGGTGTATGGAGAAAACAATAATAAGTATTGGAGTCGAGTGAAAGTAACATAGATCATCATGCAACTAATTATTATAAAATTGCTAATTATAAACAAAAACTATTGAATGGGTTGAGCATGGCAATACTATGATCAAATATTTAATAATTGCACATGAATTGTAAAACATTTACGGCTGTCATTGCTAAGTATGGGACAACAAAAAGAATGATGAAACAAATGTCAAAAAGAAGATTTAAAGGGAAAGTACTATAATCTAGATATATCATTGGCAACATGTTACTGATACATGTAAGGATCATAGAGTCATTGCTATAAATTATCTGTCATAAATGATCATGAAACCTCAAAAAGGTACCTCTACACTATTTAAGACATAATCTTACTAAGTTTTGTATGCATGTAGGTGCAGTAGTGTGGGAGTCCTGCTCTGGAAACAGAAATGTTTATGCTTTTTTTTTCATTTTTCTCGAAATATTTTAACACAGCTCAGATATGTCAATGTGACTATCCAAATGCACAGCTAAGCTATATATATAGAGTAATAACATATACAATTTTGTTAGGGTAAGTGCATTAATGGTAGAGTTCTGCTCCGAAAACACAATTAAAAAAATTTCTATTTTTTCAAAATTGTGTAAACCATAGCCAACATATGTCAATGTGACTATCAAAAGGCACCACTAGGCCATATACAGTATTACTGTACAAAATTTCATTGGGGTAACGAAAGTGTTATGCCCGCCCGTCCGCCGGACATTGATGATAACAAAAACCCTTTTCTGTTAGACTTTTGAGAATGTACACTGAGAAAATTTTGCACATCACTATAGTCCTTACAAAATGGCCTAGTTGTGCCTTTTTATAGTTGGGGGAGAGTGCGGTACAGTGGATCACATGCCACAATGGATCATTTGAAATAAAATCACACTGTGTGATGTCATCAAAATTTGTGGAAGTGGCCATTTTATAACATAACTTTTTCTTGGAGCTTCGTGCTGGTTGATTGGCAAGAAAGAAGCATTTTCCTATTTTTGGGACCCAAAACTTACATTTTGCATAAATATATCGATCCCTGTAGATCAGAGAATATGAAAAATGTATATATATATATACAAAAGTCAAGATGCATGACTTGAGCGATAAGTCAGGAAACTAATTGAAGCATTGTGGTATCAATCTGGGCTTTCCTTAATAGAAGCCATCTGATTTCTGAATGAGGGACAGGTGAGGCACAGTGGATCAATACACACTGGATCAGAATTATATACGATATAATACTGTGTCTTTAATGATCCACTGTGTACCATTGTGTCAGAATTTTGGGGTTGAATTTCGATGATACATGGTAATTCTAGGCTTGGTTATTTTGTTTCAACACAATGAAATTGAGCCTAAAAGTTTTATTCCCATCAATAATCATAATTGTTATCATGACGAGGGGAATTGTGAAAAATTCATATACAAATATGTAATTTTTCCCACAGCTCCATAGCTTCTTTTATACCTACAATAGGCTACATGCATGAAACTGCACACCCTAACAATGAACATTGAATACATTGAACTCCTAACTCCAGACATCATCATACTCCCATGCTTTGACTTGTCAGGCTGGACATCATGAGCACAAATCGAAATGCTTGAGTGAAGGATTACCTAAAGCTTCACATTCTTTGATTGCGCAGGGGGTCGTGCAGAGTACCACTTCAGCTTCCAGATATTTTGGCAACGTGTCTCCAATGTGCACCTTCTCTAGCAAAGCAGTTCGACAAAATGTCCCGTCCACAAGGACGTGGTACGGTGGATAGATATCAAAGTGGTTCTTATAAAAGAGAAGAACTTTCCTAACATGTTTCAGCCGCTTGACTTTCATCCTGTCCAACAAATAGTGTCAAAAGACACCGAATCCACATTTGACACGCCAAAACACGTGCTTCTATTTACGCTGCCATCTTTGATTGCAGATGGCGCTGCGGGATGTGTATAAATATATTTTTATTATTTGTTAACGTTTTACATGAAACTAGCAATTATTGTTTTACGTAGTTACAAGGCATCTGACCTCTATATCATTCGATAAACCAAAAAAGACGCAATATTTTAGATCACGTGATCCGCATTCTGTAGGTTTCTTTTCCCATCCAAAATGGCGAGTGCAGCGCCGAAATTTGAGTCGCCGGTGGAATATGTCCAGATCGATGGAGTGGTAAGCATTTTTAAGAATAAGACCGCTGTAAATCATTAAGTGGGAATCAGAGATGTAAGCGATGACAATAAAATTGCGAAATATGTCGAATGTGATTTCGAATAGCCCCCAATATGTGACCGATGAATGAAACTGGGCGATAATAGGAAGAGCATGTTTCTGTGCTATTTGTGCTTGGTGCTACGAAATTCAGAATATGGCTTTATTGCTCTTTAGCGTGGGATTGACATCTGCGGCAGTTGTTGATATGTTTATTAGTTTTTAATTAAATGAATCGTATTCTGTAGACGTAGTGTTAAGGAAAATCCCATATTTGCTGTAAATTGTTGTTAAATGGTTACCCCTAACATCATTGACAGGTCTGCCAGTGTCTGTGTGTCAGTGTCACATTTTACCAGCTGGTGGATGTGTGAGGGATTTTAGATATACCATGGGGAGTTAAATTAATTGGCTTGTGCTGAAGATGCTTTTTTTTTTTTTTTTAGGTGGTAATGAAAATAATTAAACACTGCCAAGAAGAAGGATCTGGAGGTTCTGACTTGGTCCAAGGTGTGCTTTTGGGCTTGGTTGAGGGAAACCGTCTTGAGGTGACAAACTGCTTCCCTTTTCCACGTCACAGTGAAGATGAGGACTTTGATGAAGGTAATTGAAGATTTTAGTAATCTGTGTAAAAAACATGTTCAGTATAACTTGCAAAAAATTAATTGAGTAAAATAAATTAAAAGGCAAATGTTTTGGTGACAATTCTGTGTTCAAAGATATAATATTGTGCATTTATTTCCAGTCGCGTACCAGATGGAGATGATGCGAAATCTTCGTCACGTTAATGTTGACCATCTTCACGTCGGATGGTATCAGAGTACATACTTTGGCATGTACCTCAACAAATCCCTTCTAGATTCCCAATTCAATTATCAACACTCCATAGAAGAATCTATAGTACTGATTTATGGTAAGTTTAAAGACTAAAAAGTATAATTTGAATACACTTTTTAATTGTGATTTGCTTGGTCATGGTGAATTTTATTTTATTTCACATGACAATTTATTGTTGCAGATCCTCTTAGAACTAGTCAAGGTCACCTAACGATAAAAGCGTTGAGGTTGACACCAGCCATGATGGAAATGTACAGAGAAGGAGACTTCTCTCCAGACTGGTCAGTACCTAATTAGTTAAAAGTTGCAATTCAACACTCAGTATTTTTAGTTGTCTTATTAGTGGCCTGCACAAAATTAATGCTGTTCATAAATAATTATATTTAGAAATCGATTTGGATCTTGCTTTCAGTGTGAAGAAGTCGAAGATGTCCTTTGATAACATGTTTGAAGAAGTTCCTGTCATTGTAAAGAACTCCCACCTTGTTAATGCCTTAATGTGTGAAATTGAAGACCAAACACCTGTTGATGACAAGTTTCAGCTTCTGGATCTTGCCACAGGGTTAGTATGTTTACACACTTTCTACTCTTGCTAATGATTAACAACTAACGTATGAATAATGTTTGAGACTGTTGCATAGTTTCTCAATATATATTTTTTGTCTTGCAGCTCTGTTCTTGAGAAGAATCTCAGACTGCTGATGGAATGTGTTGATGAAATGAGCCAGGATGCTAACAAATTCTTCAACTACCAAAGACAAGCAGCCAAGCAAAACCAGGCTAAACAACAGTATCTGCAAAAGAGGGTAAGACAGTAACTGTTGTGTACTTATCAATGGAGGAATTAGCCATTCATTCATCAATTTTTATCTCAGCTGAGCATTTCATGCATAACTCATGATTTTCTTTTTTGTTTCAGCAACAAGAAAACAAGACGCGAGTTGACAGAGGAGATACCGCCCTCCCGGAAGAGGACATTAACAAACTCTTCAAACCTCTTCAGCCTCCTCCTCGACTGGACAGTTTATTATGTTCTGCTCAGATCAGTTGCTATTCTGATCAACTAGGAGATTTTGTTAAACAAAGTTTTGCTAAATTGTTTATGGCTGATTCTCTTCAAGCTGAGGAGGAATCACCACTTTAAGTGTACACTAAACCACCGCAGCACTGATTGACTCATAACTGGCCATTTTGGTGTTAGATTTAATGAAAGGTTCATTCTTATTCATGTATATATTAGCAGTTGTATTAAAAAATAAATTTATGGAATAGGTATTAGCAGTGTTTTTGTTGCATTTCAGAAGACTTTAATAATATAGTTTAAGTAGCCTGTAATTTTGCTCTCACAGATGCTAGCAGTATCTGACATTTCAGGTGCAAAAAAATTTTCAATCTTTCTAAAATCCAGCAACATTATGAATTTTCATACATTTCAGTGTTGTAAATATGAGAACAAAACATTATTAATTCTTTACTTTAAGATATATCTTAAACTGGTCGGTCACATGACCTGATCTCTCTGCTATCAGGGTTACAATAAGGACTGAAACAGGATGGAAATTGGAAACAGCAATATCTGACCTATGGTCCTGGATAACAACTTGCTCAATATCATACAAGGAATACAAAACCACCGGGATTAGGATATTGTACGCTGTTTGCAAAGCAATGTAGAGCATCAAACATTGAACTAATTTGTTCGGTCAGCAATATGATGTGCTGTGCGTACGTAGCAAAATAGTGAAAGTGGGTCACTTCAATTTCCGGGGACCCTGAATATGCAAGGGTCCCTAGCAGTGCTGTCAACTCTTGAAACTGGATAGACCTTACAATTTTTGCCTTTTATCTAGCTGCATTTTAATACAATGGTAACAGGAGAATGATTCTGTGGACACACAGTAAAACAAATGGATAATATTACTTTAACTGCAACTATTTCTAAATTTCTTCACCAGTTGAAAATTCAACTTCTCCTTATAATATCTATGAATTGTATAATAATTTATAAGTTCAGTGAGTAGGTTAGATGCATACGCAAAATGAAAAGAATGACATACCAATATGCCTGTCTTTTACAGCGAAAAGAGCCAAAATATCAGTGATGACAACAGACTACTGCAATGAATTTTTTGTATGTATTTTAAAATGTTTATCCATCCTTATACCCCATTCATATTATTAAAACCATTTTTCATGTTATAATCACAATAGAAAGCTGAGGGACCTTACAATGCACTGTTTCTGTGGAATGACCCATGTACTATACTGTCTACTTGTGTGTATTATTGACAACTCCGAGCCTCATGTAATGTTTCATTGGTATGGAGTAGCTAGATGAGTTTCAGTCGACTGAAACTCAGTCTAGGTATGGAGTGGCGCAACGCTTGGAGGATTGGGTTAATAACTAACCATTAGGCATGATTTACATTGAGTGACTCAAGAAGGGTTATTACTGTTTTGACCATATGAAATACGATTGTATTCAAGTGACCACTGATAATCAGATTGTCATTGATGTCAGTTTGGTTGATCTATCACTTTATTAGGAGATTGCCAGTGATGGAAGTTGGAAATGTCGGTCAGGGAACTCTTGCCCCAGTGGCCTGGCCATAGGATTGGCTTAGAAAATTTAAATAATAACAATTCATGTAATTAGATTTCAAAAATATATATTTACTCAAATAATCAATAACTTGAATATAAAATATTTTAAATTGATTTAATAGTATAAGTATTAAATTTTCTCTGTGTTATTGTCTGAATGGTATTTAATAAACATTGCACCAATCAGTCCAGAAGGAGTAGGGCATTCTTAAACTCATAGATGGTTATGATTATTGACAATTGCTACATACAATTTTGGAGATTGGCACTGCATAAAAACTGGATGATGAAGGCAAACTCTGGTGAACGGCCATCATTCCATGGCAGGGCCATTACATGGGTTGGCAGGCCATTCACCTGAAGATATGGCCCCAACCCTGGAAGGCTAGCTGGCCCTTTTGTGGAAAAGTTTGGCACCAAACCAGAAAGACTGACCCCTTTCCATAAAGAATTAGCCCATGTGAGAGTGGCACCTTCACCTGCTGGTAGAAGCTTTGCCCAAGTGAGGAAGTTGGCTGGCCCCTTCACGGGTTCACCGGAGAGATTTGCCCAGCTGGAACCTCAGAAAGGTTGGCACTGGTCATTGGCAGTGGTCAACACGGCAAAAGAGTCATTTCACTAAATAATGGCCCCTTCACCAAGTTAGTTGTAGCCACATGCAGTGTCAGTGGCCAAACTTGTAGCTTCTGTGTACCTACAGTATCAATAGCCCAATTTATGGACAGTTCACCTGACCTTGAACCAAAATTGCTAAGGCTACCTTTAAAAATCAAAATATTGTAGTGTAAAAGTCCAAAATAAAGAACTACATATTTAGCAATGTCATCGAGATGTGCTGCTTAAAGTTACCACTTATCGGGCCCGTAACCTGATTTACAAAGCAAGATCTAGTCTCAGGAAGACTGGCCAACTGCAAGATGAATTTGACTAAAATAATGACCGATGAAGATGCAATTGAACGCGAAAAATACAATACAGATCTAACTCTGCAAGGGATTTTCACTCACCAGCTATTGAAAGCTCGGCAGTATAAGAAGAATAATTAAGTGACTGCTGGTCCTATGATGGACGCATATAGTTGTGAAAGACGAAAAAAATATATTTGTGTCAATTGAAAGTCAGTCGGACCTTGCTACATGTGTTCTCACTCAGTGATGCTGCCCAATTAGTCAGGAAGCCAAGGGTAAAAAAATTAACTTGATCTGACAGGGCGAGGTATACTTTTGTATAATACATTTTTGGATTCTAGTGAAGCTCAGAAAATTCTGTTATATTTCCGAGTCTCTACCTTTGAAGCACTACTCTTAATTTCTATTGAAATACAAAACACTATAATAAATGTTAACATGGTACTAGGTATTCCTCCAAGAAATCATACATATTTGCGTTGGCAAAACTATTTACAAGTTCAGTTTTAAGTTCAGGTTTTCATTTAATATTGAAAAACCATTCATCAAATTAGAGCCTATTTTCTAGGCTGTAACGTTAATACAGATACACAATTATGCTAATACATTACAAAGTATTGTTCCCATTAAACAATATATTATCATGGATACGAAACATACTGGAACGCACAAGAAAATAAACCAAATAGTTATCCTATGTCAAAATGGCATTTATCAAATTAAATAATATTTTCTAGATATTTATTTAGATACACATATACATATCTACTATTGTACCGCAAAGTATAGTAACAGAAAATCTCATGTTATTATGAAGACAAAGCGTATGAAATGCATATGAAAATGGGTTGAATTCACTTGTCAAAAGACTTGAATATTGCCTGGACCTGGAAAATATAGATTGAAAAGTTGTCATGTGGAAAGCTAAGTTGGACAGTTTTCTGTACAATTGTCTTGGACTGACTTCCATCAAAATATCCACAAGTACCCTATTAAAATCTGTGAGAGGAGGCAAAAATGGGTTTGCGCAGGTGAACATTATAAGATGCAGATTAAAGCTTTTTTTTGTTTTTTGGGTCGTAGTGAATGTTCACAAATCCTCATTTCGGGCATCAAACAAAATTCGTTGAAATGTATCAAGGTCCTATAAATTTGTTCTCAGGCCTGTTGCATCAGTTACCTTGAGTGACACTTGCTGAAGAATGTCTTGTCAAAAGAATGTTGAAGCAATTGGTCCATGATCCAGCAACTTTGTGTGCCAGCCCGGCTGCACTGACATACAGCTGTTAGAAAGGATATGTCAACGCGATGTCATGAACTGGTCACCCCAGTGTTTTGGTTAACTGCTGAAGCATTTATTAGATAGGCATATATTCATCATTTTTGTTCTAACGCAAGGTCTCAGATTCCTGAGTGATGCATGATACATGTACAGTACTACAATATCTGTGTCTGTGGCATCTCTTAAAGTAGCATATTGTTCTAAAGTGAAGGTAGTATGAGCAATGAACCATATCTTCCCGTAACTGGACAGCTTTGTCAGATTCTTTGAATGTCACCTCTAGAATAACATGATTATTAAATGCCAGAGGGATGATCGAGTGATGCTGTCTTTTTGTAAAGTATGCTGAATTTAACTGTAGCCCATTGGCCTTGTTCACTGGATTTGTTATGAGTGATATCCATTCTGGCATAGTTAACTTTACTTCTGGTAAATAGTTCTCCCTTTTTCTCTTTAACCAGTTTTTAATCTTATTTCAACCTTTTGAAACATCTATATGTATGTATGTATAATTTATTTAAAGTCGTATATGGTCAGATTACATGGTAATCAAAGTTACAAACTTCTGTACGACAAAAAATAAAATAAATAAAAATGGAAATAAATAAATAAATTCAAAAAGTAAGAAAAGTCTTTAAATCAAAGAGTCCGTCAAATATGTGATGCCAGGTTCATATCATGTATCCTTGTCGGTATAAATTTCCGTAGTTTAATATTCATCTTCCGATCCTGCACCTGAAGGTAAAAATAGATTGATTGTAGTGCTATTCCCTTTTTGACCAACTGATTGATAAAATTAACAATTGAGTTCTTAAATAGCAGTTTCACGATATAGTAGCCATTTAGTGATAGCTGTTTTAAAGGTGTTGAGTGAGACGCTTCTTTTGATCTGCACTGGGATGTTTTTCCAAAGTTTTGCCCCATGATACCTAAAACTATTCTTCCCGTATGTGACTGTATTGAAATGTGGAAGTGACATTCTTTCATTGTCTCTCATTTCATACTGTGAGTTTTGAGCATTAAATATATCAGAGACATATTGTGGTGCCATACCTTTTTTAACTTTATATAGTAATATAGCAGCATTTTTAGTACATCGTTTATATACACTAAGTTGCATTTCTTGATTACAGATTTCTTCATAACTTAATTGGCCTTTATTTGTGACAAATCTAAGTGCACGTTTGTTTGTTCTTTCTAGTTTGTCAATATTCGTTTTGTTTGAAGACATCCAGACCACTGAGCAGTAGTTAAAATTGCTGCTAATGAAGCTGTTGTATATAATCTTTTTTGTCTCTTTGTCAAGATAGTGTTTAGTTCTTTTCAAAGCATTTATCTGTTTTCCTGTCTGCTTGCATACCTCATCAATATGTGAACTGAATTTCAAATCCATATCCAACTGTACTCCAAGTATATTTATTGATGTGGATGCTCTAATCTCAGTTTCACATACCATAAGAGAGTTGTTGCTTAGGTTAGTATTTCTACTCAGAAACATTAACTGAAATTTACTGGCATTTGCTTTCATGCTGTTTGATTCAAACCATTTCAAGGCAGTTATGCAATCCTTGTGTAATTTTTCATTTAGAACTACTACATCATTGTCTGTACAGCGTAATTATAGATATTACTGTTGAGTTTAAGAAATAGAAAGTCATTGATAAATGTATTGAATAAAAGTGTTCCTAAAATGGAACCTTGTGGAACACCTTTAATGTTATAAACCCAGTTAGATAGTGTTTCTCCTATTTTCACTCGTTGTTGCCTATGCATTATGTAAGATTTCATGAGTTCACAGGAATTCAAATCAAATCCATATGCCGACAATTTAGCCCATGTGGCATACAATCAAAGGCCTTTGAAAGATCAATTGCAATTACTCCTAACATTTGCCCCCTATCAAGAGATTGTCTAATATCTTCTGTAAATCTAACTAATAAATCTTGACAGCTATAACCTTTCCTGAAACCTGATAAGTACATGTAAAACAATGTATTCATATACTCGTATATTTATACAGAGGTGTAATGTTTGCTTTCTTCATTTGGAATGGAAATGTATTTTCTAATATGCATCTATTTATTAACTGTGTAAGTGGCTTCACCAGTGCACTACCTAACATTTTGATGAATTGAGCAGGGAGATATTGGAGGGGTTTAGGGTCGTTGAAGTTAACAACATTTTAATTTATAAGGTCATAAATGTCTGACTATGGTGTGGATATATAAGTATGGCTAGAGACATTGGGGAGTGCCACCTTTGATTCATGTGGCTATGTGAACATAATGGTTCTTCAAGAGGAGCTAAGTTCATTGCATGTCATTAAAATCACATATGTACTTGTATGTGCCAAGCAATGCTAGTCACTGAACTATCTACTACAACAGAGGCGTGAACTTTGCATGTTCAGTAAGGAGCAGTATCTTGCACCATTGACACTCTGTGTCACTCTATATTTCTCCTCCAATGTCTCCATATATTCCTTAGCTTTGTGCTACTTCAAAGCTTGCCAAACTGTGAGACTCCCTCATTCATAAGTATAGACTTCACTTTCTACATCTAGTTTTTTTCCCTGTACACTTGCTGACCATACTTAATTATTCATCTATACCATAGCCAGACATGAATGCCTTATTATACATTGTTATAGATTAACCCTATAGATACCCTATATCCCCATCGAAAGTCTGAGATGGACTTCTTGACTCCCAAGTTGACCATTGACTGTGTCGTTCTTCTAGAAGAATTTGAAAATCTCTGCTTGGAAATTTTTGAACAGATTTTTGGTTTTACAATAAATTTTAATATATGTGTACCAATAGTTATGAAAATAATAATATCAGTCTCCAATGATTGACTTAAAGGTCTGTTTTGTCTATTTCTGCATTAGTCGCCAAATATTAAAGCTCCTATGCTCTGAAAATGCAGAATGAAAGCCAATGCTTCTTTGAAGTACATCACAAGAATTCGTGGTGTAGTAGAAAAATATTGAATTGATTCACTTGTCTCTTGAATGACAATGGCAAAAAAAAATTCAGAATTATTCCCTTTGACCGTTGAGAATCAACGTGCAAAATGGTCTCGCCATTCATGTGAGGAAGCATTATGTTCTTTATATAAATGACTTGTGTAATATTTCACCTAAAATTCTTCCGATTTTATTTGCTGATGATTCAAACTTGTTCTTTCTGGGAGGAAATTTTTTAATGAAATTATTGATGCTGTAAATCAGGAGTTAAATAAAGTATATGAATGGCTTAAGGCCAATAAGCTTTCCCTTAATATAGCAAAACTAACTTCATCATATTTAGCCTCTGTCGGAGGCAGAATAATCTCACCAGTCAAGACATTAAGATTAATGGTAGAAATATTCATTATTGACTCAAAATTAAATTGGGCTGAACATATATCTAGGGTGAAAAAAAAAGTATCTCAGGGGTATGGGATCATTTGTAAGGCAAGAAAACTATTGAAAAAAGAAACTTTAATCACACTTTATTATTACTTTATTTATCAATACTTTATTTATTGCATTGAAAAATACATATAGATTCACTTTTAAAGTTACAGAAACGCATAATTCGTTCAATTGGTATATCAGATTTTAGAGCTCGATCATACAGCTCCACTTTCCTTATAATTAAGGTCGTTACCATTATTTAAAGTGTTAATCTGCCATGTTCTTATATTATAAAGCATATTATTAACTGCTACCAGTAAGCTTTGATAATATGTTTATTTTAAATAAAGAAATGCATAATTATCATACTCGGTCCAGTAGACTATATCAATTACCATTAATGAGATTGTCAAAATTACGAAAGTATTCCTTTTATTTACCTAAAATTTTGAATTTATATACAATGATATATTTTCATTTAAAAAGAACATTAAAAACAATTTATTATATCATAATGTGCCGCCAACCTTGAAAGATTATATATATGATTTGTTTCATATATGAAACGTTTATCTCTTTTTAATTATCAATAATTGCATTGTACTATTGTTTATCTAATTGTGTTGATTAGTTGAACTTAAATCTATGTTTCTTGTAGTTGGTTATCATTTAGGCAGACTAAACTTTTTTGCCATTACATTGTCTTGTTAGTGTTTTGAATTAATAATTAATAATCCTTTGCACTTTGTACCCTTGACATAATTTCATTGAATGTAATTTGTATTGCGCTTCAGCGTCTATCCCAGGCACTCCCATTAATTGATCTTATTGTAATTATTTAATTAACATGTACTTTCTGTTGATGTTTTGTTTTGTTTAAGTACATGTAATAATGTGTAGTGCTGTGAGTGTAAATAAAAATTAATTAATTTTGAATTTGAAGTTGTCTAGCTTTGTCCAAGTTGACAGCCGTTTTTAATGAAACTAACTGTATAATAACTTTGGTGTTAATCTCGCAACTCTCTTACAGCAGTTTTAGAGCGAGCATGGACAGTTGTATCATCAGAACCACTTTTCAGACTGATTGAAACATTTGATAAGAATGAAATAATCACCCCAAGCATCTGGGCAATAAACTTGTTTTCACCTCTTTTGACCAAAGTTTACCCCTTTTCTGTGCAGTTGTAATGCATAACTTTAAAATCTTTCTGATCAGTCTCTTTCAACCCTGAACTGTCCATGCGCTCTTAAACTGCTGTATTGGTTGTCTATTCGTCTCCATGTCCTGATTACCATTTTACACATTCATTGTAACCAGTTATGGTGCAATTATTGCCCAGTTGAGCATGTTAGCAGAGGGAGATATGACAAGTGATAACCTAAGTTGACTGCCCAAGGATATATCAGAGCTCACTCAACCCGAAAAGTAACCAGGTATTTTGAATTCCTGAATGTCAAAATACCTGGGTAAACATGTATAATTTGATTTTAGCTACCCTGTTTGTCAGAAATTGAAAGTAGTATCCAATATTGTAATATTTGAATTCCTGAATGTCAAAATACCTGGGTAAACATGTATAATTTGATTTTAGCTACCCTGTTTGTCAGAAATTGAAAGTAGTATCCAATATTGTAATAGGCATCGGGTTACCACAACATAAATCATAAACATTAATAGGATTACCTCAATACACAATAAAGTATATGTATAAAAGCTTTATTAGACATGTAGCAGACATGTTACATATCATCACAACTTTGTGACCATCAATGGGCGGTATAAATATAAAATATGTTAAAATGCTTATAAAACGTTTTTTTGCTTGTATCACAAAGCACATTTGAGAAAACAGTTTGTATAGATATATATATCGACATTAAAGTTAACAGGCACATTACATTAGGGTGTATGAAGAAACACCACAACAAGAAATACGTAAACAAGTACAAAAATAAGTTCATCTCTATGAAATCAGGGACTTCGTCACTAAAAAAAAACATCAAAAAGCTATCAAGGACACTGCACATTTTTCATAAATCAAACCTTGATGTAAACCATCTTTATAGTTATTGCACTAATTGGCCTGTTTTCCCATAAATTCCTCAAATATTAATTTATCACACACATTTCAAGTAATCTGGGTTACAAATTTAAATAAAATTCACCAAATACCACAATAAATAAACCACAAACTCCAAACAAAACCAAAAAGATGCAGTTTTCAAACAACATCAATTAAAGTTCAAAAACAGACTGACTAGTATAACCACTCCACATTGACATGAAATTTCAAATAAAGCATAATTACAGAACACCTGTTGGACAGGCACTGTCATGTCTACCAAAATGAGTTGACAATGGCATTGTTTTGCTACCGGTTTGGCAGCTGGCACGGACGCATGCGCAGAGGCAGCGTCAGCTTGTTGCCATGGTGATTTAAATGTCCCTGCAATGGAGCCTTTGTTGGGGCATAGACAAGTCTTGTGTCATACCATGCCGTCCCTGAGGTAAAGTTTGACACTGGGAGGAAGGGGAAGGTCTTGTAGCATCTCTGGTTCAGGGATGCAGTGGACAATGGATGCTCTGCATCTGTCCTGCAGGCCACGGAAGCTGCGCACTGTCTCCCCTAGAGTCATTTCTGTCTTGGCAGCAGTGGATGACACTGCAGGGAATATTTCAAGCCCTGAAAGTTCTCGTAAGTTGTTAAAAGCCACTCCCAGACTCTGCCCATCCTTGTAGAAAGTCAAAGTACCCTGTGGTCCGTCGTAGAGCATCCCAATGACCGTTGCTTCGTTTTCTGCAAACGGGGGACAATAGGGTCTCCAGTTGCCCCCATGCCATAACAAGCCTTTGTGCGACATCCCCCAGCTATGTTCGTCTTCCCCCAGCATGTTGACAAAGGCATCCACGTGCATCCTGGCTGATTTGGTAGCAACTCCGAACATCATGCTGGTCCCAAAGATCCTCTGAGACACGTGGACCTCCCAGTAATGTTTGCAATGGCGATCGAGGGCCTTGTTGCCCCTGATTCCAGCTGTGCCATTGCTCCAATTGGGGTGGAAGAGAGCCACCTCCTTCCTGGCCCCGAGCAAGTTCACTTCATGCGATTTATCCTCGTCATGCCAGGTCCACGAGTCCTTGCAGCAGTCTGCGATCGGTAAAGACCAAGTCCTCCGGATCTTGGAAGGATCGGGAGTCGGTGGAGGTTTGTTGTGCACAGCATCCAACACCTCATGAATATCAGCATAGCTGAGGTCCTGGATGGTACTGCTGTTGAGTTGGCCAAGATGGTGATGTCCTCCCTCCTCTTCCGGGGGCCCTAGAGGCAGACGCATACTGCCCCGACGTCTCCAGCGCCCGGGGACGGCCGCCGACAAGGGCCGTGCCGTCAAGGAGGGCATCCAGTCGCGTAGTCTGCGGTAGAACTCCACAACTACGTGGATAAGGGCAAAGAGGAGAAGGGACACATGCAGTCTGTTGGGCCGCTTGGCCGAGTCTGGCCACAGGTGCCCCCTCTGCAGCTCTGGCCCTTCCTTTGTTTGCTGCATGGCGTGGGTCCCACAACAAAGGGCTTGCAATGCACACGTTGCTGATTAGACGACTGCCAGCATCATTGTTGAGAGCTAGCGCGTGGCAACCTAGCTGATGCGGACGGCAGATGGCTCACTCTGCATCCCTAGTCACAGCACCTTATGGTGATGATGGCATCACGATGCTAACTAGCACGTTGTTACCTCACCTGTGCTAATGGTCTACAGTGTCCTGTTGCCGGGTGCAATGTATGTGCCTCACCGACCTCACCTGTCGTTTTTTTCTTTCAATTATTATTCCCTATGGCGTATACATGCAATTAATTAACACCAGCATCCGAGTGTGAATGTATAGCAAGTGCGTGTATATAACTTAGCACACAATTAATAATCCAGTGATGTACAATCAATGTATCAGTATTGACATGTGCTGCATGCGGCTTACCAGTGCTTACGATAACTCATGCCATATGAAACAAGTTTAGCACATGACAGGCAGACTGCACATTCCTTTATATATATAGGTCATGGAACTTGTGTCATGGGTGAATAACCGCACGTACGAGCTATGATGCAGTTCTTCTAAGCTTTCTATTTTCAAAATAGCAGCACCCTACTTCAGCAGTCAACTTATAACTGGTAGTTCAAATGCCGTTTTTCACCCCAACCATTGAGTACGTCACGTGACTAGTGGGAGTATGCAAAACAACCACAACTTGCTCGCCTCACAGCACAAGTCCATGAATGCTACAGTGTGTTAAAAACAGAAAGAAGAAGAGAAAAATCTTCTCCAAAACACTGACTAGATGATATATATGTATATATATATATTGCTGGATATCAGGCTAACTCATCTGTAGGTCCACAATTGCTTATTTTGGGAAGCAAGGGTTAAGCTATTATATATTGCACTTGGCACTCTATCTCGATCGAGGTATTTATCCCACTTACTGGATCTGGATCCTTATTTTTTTGGAATTATAATGTCCATACAAAATGTTTTGGAAAGAGGAGCAATTTGAGAAAAGTTGGCTGCATGTGGTGTTATATAGGACGCCTACACGCAAGTGTGCACTGAGCAGAAGACACATTGTAAAGTATCCAGTGTCCTAGGTTGTAGAATTCCATGTAAAGTATTGCTGTAGCTCAGCAGCATAAGTCCAATTCCTTGGTTCAACACAATAATAACAAAGTCATGAGTTTTGGGTCAGACTAGTCAGATTGGCTAAAATCAAAGATGCCTCTCTTCCCACATGTTTATTCATTTATACCAGTCAGGGCTTCATGGCCCCTCCCAGAATCCAGGCCCTGCCACAATTGGCTGGAGGCCCACATCCAATAATAACACTCACATTTAAATACAATTCCTACTTTCCTCATCTCCCCTAGTTGGTATTTGCCAGAATATTTCCAGACCTTCCCTAGTGGGTTTTGCCCCACACCTGCATCAGGATGCTCATTAAACCATGGCAACTCAGATGCCTACAATGCATTGGTGCTAGACAATGGTCAGTGGTCCTGCATTCCCACCATTAGCAATCCCAGTCTGTTGAGCCAGGTCTTTGTACCTGTTCCCCAAGGGGTGTCAAAGCCATATACCTGAGGTAGCATTTTGTATCCAGCTGCCAAGTGACCATTGTCCAATACCGTCAAGACCTCTGGCTGACCCCTACAGTCCCTCCTCCTTTGTCAGGACTATGCTCCTCAAGTCCTTTGTCCAACTGCCCCATTGTCCCCAACAAGAGCTACAAAGGAATTCCTCCAGCAGACCAACACATTATACATATATACAAACACACTCTTAACTGACATTTCATATTTGCTTATAGTCTACCTGTACATTGCACAACTGAGCTTTACTATATTCACAATTGATAACACATTTTGACACACATATATTCATTGCATTGATCTTGACATCTTCAGACATACCCATCATGTCTGACATATGCCTAAACTTGCTTCATGCTAATTTATACATTAATCATATTTTGGGTCATCATCTCAACTGGATTAAAGAGCCTCTGCTTTTTACACAACTCCTCACCAAGGGAAGTGAGATGCATAAACAATTGAAACATCAGTCCTACACATGTAGACAAAAGAAATAAAATTAGGTTTAGCAAGCACAAAATTAACTGTGCATCTTACTTTAAACTAAAGATGATAAAAAAAAAAATTGTAAAAAAAAAGAACTAGCCTGACCTATTTGGACTGTTTGTAAAAAAAAAAATATATATACCAGGTTACATGGAAACCAGGACTACGTGGACACTCGTAACGTGTTCATTACTAACTAAACTCCATTATACATATCATAAGATTCTTCTGAAATGGGTGTCGGCAAGACGCTCTAACACCTGCCCCTGTGAATGGGATAATGGCAAAAAGAAGAAAAGAGAAAAAAAAAAAAAAAAAAAATATTTTGGTAGGTACTCAACCATAGCCTGGAAATGCACTGACCTGAGTCACCACAACCAAGTAAATGCATGATCCAGAGGTAGGTGAGAATGGTGATAATATATAAAAATAATAACCTCCACCTTATACATATACTTGAACGGTAATGGCTACTGCAGCATTAATACTGCGTGACTGACGGATAACTGAATCCTTTAACATATTCCAGCTGTACCTTCCTTAGTTTGTTACCTGTTCTGACATATAGAGCATGTGCATCAATTGGCTCACTAATGGGCCCTATCTAGACTAGTAATACCTGAGCCAATTACTAATATACTTGTCTTGTGTCAAGGAACCCAATGCTGGACTTTAAGTTTTTACTCAAAGTCTGCAGAGGCTTGGGTCGGAGGACCCACAGGCAATCTAATAATGGAGGAGTCTTCAGCCAATGTGTAACTTGAAGTGGGCTTGGCCCTTAACTTGCAGCAAACAATCCTACCCAGAAATGTTTGTATCCAAATGCTTTTCCTTGCCGCCCAAAATGCCCACAAAGCCAGTACAACTAACACCACGAATAGGGAAATGGCCAACGAGGTCGCAGGAGCATGTCTCTTCAGCTTCACCCAGGGCCTCTCGCTTAATTTGATAGCATTCAACAACATCTCTTCACTTACATCTTTAACATGCACTGCAGTGGCCCCCTTTAACTGTGGGAACGACTCGATGATTGCCTGGTGGTTGAGGTTATGGGTGAAGTTGAATTGCCCTTCAACCTGAATGGAGGGCAGAACTACTTTCTGTGACATATGTATCTCCGGTATGCAATGCACCCTCCACCCTGTGCCTGCAATGTTGCATGGAGCCGGGCAGTGCATCGTGTAGGTGCCTGGAGATAATTTGACCGGCGGATACACCTTGCCGGGGCATCGAGTTGAGATCATTTCCCCCCAAGTGACAATTACAATGGTGCGCAAAGATACTCTTTCTACAGAAGTGATGTTGGACAATTTAGAGATATCGAAACGGCATGCCTTTATCAACTCCGTCTGGTTGAATATAAGCCCTCGTGCACAGGGTTGATGCCGGGAATCGAATAGTGGACCAGCTCTACAGACCAATGGGTCTTCTCCTAGGCAGGCCTCTGGTTTGAAGATTTGTCCTGTGGAGGTGTCCACGCCATAACTGTTGCCTACCTTAATTTGGACAGTGATGTTCGAATGCATGACTGGTACTGGGAAGCTCTGTATGGAGTACAATAGATAACTCGCCTTGTTCACCGTGGGCACATTGAAGCGGAATATTAGTTGGCTCTGGTCTATCGTGATGGCCTCTATCCTCAGATGCTTGTAATACCATGTGACTTCGTTTATCGTGCGGTAGCCCGCTTGCGCTATGGCATTTAGGATGTTGGCAAGCATGTTGGGATGGACTATGTCCTCTGTCAGATCCCCTCTCTCCAACGCGCTCCTCTGTTGCTGATACAGGCGCATCTGCTCTCGATAGACCTCGTACAAATACTCGCATTCCTCTATGGCACGCTGTATTTCCAGGCGTATCTCCAAAGTTGAAAGTCTTTGGCCTATTCCATGTAGTCCTTTGACAACTCGGTTCACGTATAGTTCCAATTGTTTCACATGATCCCCCATTTGGCTTAATTCAATGGAAATGTTCCGAATGTAGAGTCGATTTTGGTTGATAACTGACATCATTTGGCTGGTCACATGAGACATATCCTGCATCTTTGCTTGGATATCCCGGGTCGCTGCCATGTATTGGCGTACCTGCGTATTGGTGGCTACTCCAAAGAGCACGTGCAGTCCCGTCCCTATGAAATCAAAGAGACCCCTCTTGCGTCGACTCAACAGGGGCTGATTCCTCCGGCGGCTGCGTCCAGCGTAGCTGCCATCTAGGGGCTGCAGTCTCCTCAGGCGCCACTCCCAGGACCTCTGTATGTACCCATGTACCTGTATGTTCTTCCTGCTGTCTCGAATCATTTCAATGAGTCTGGCCAATTGAGGTGGATAGGTCGGAGTTTCCAGAGTGACCAATACCACCCATGATGCTTCCAAGGTCCTTAAGGAAGTCCCTCCTCTCACCAGCACCCCGTCTTGCAAGGCGTATGGGGCTGTTGGTCCTTCCGAGTGCTGTTGTGGTGGGGTCACCGCTGTTTCTTGTTGACTCTTGCTCATAGTGGCTCCCACTAGAGCCAACATTACCAAGACTATTGTTAGTCTACTGGCCACTCGTCTCGCCGTTTTCAACACCTGTGATTGCATCTTCCTGGCGAGGTAACTTGTGGGCCGCGTCACTGTCGCTGGATGGGTGAGGACGCTTGATGAGGTCAAAGTCCTTATGCAAGTCCTTGTTGTGCCTAAGTCTTTCCTCCGGAGTTTCCGAGTCACTTGTGAGTTCACGTCTCTTCCTTCTCCTTCTCTGCTTGGCTCCTCGTGGCAGGTAAGGTCGGTGTCGCTTGCCGGAGTGATGCTGGACCTCTGGGGCTCCCAGGTCTTGGTCACTGGACTCGGTGGAGCGTGGACGCCGCACACCGCCACGCCTCCTAGCGGGACGGAGAGGCTCTTCATCCGATGCGCTCCACTGATCATCGTCGCCTATGGCTCCTCCCTCGACTGGCCCTTCCATTGGCGTGGCTAGAGGTTTGTTGACCCCCTCTTTTTGCACCTCCAGAGCAGTGGGCGGATACATAGTCATAGGGGCGCCCCTGACGGCTGGCCAAGGTCTGGCCACTGGGGGGCGTACTTTGCGTTTTGGTCTATCCCTGATTTTGTCCCAAGACATTTCTGGATCCACAATTCTCACTTTTTCTCGGTTTAACACCTTACATTTGCCTGTGTGCTGGTGCGTCAGCCAGAGAACTTTCCCTCTGATTTGGGTTACCAGCCATTGCGGGTCCCACCTACTCGTCAAGGTCAGAGGCTCCTCGGCCTTTATTACTGCTGCATCTCCTACTTTGACCTCGCCTGCATTCGCCCTCTTAGCTAATCTCTCCCGGTTGTATTTGCGAGAGTCCTCAGTTAGTACTTTTGCAGACCTAAGGGCCTCATACAGCTCATGCAGGCGTCCATGAAGTACTTCCCCTCCGGTGAAGGCCCTGTGCAGAGGCAGGCGGGGACGCCTGCCATATTGCAAAAAGAAGGGACTATGCTGGGTCACATCTGACACTGAGCAATTGTAACACATTACTGCTGGTCCCAATTGCTCCTGCCATTGAGAAGTGTCATTGTTTATCAGCTTAGCCATAATCTCTTTGAGTGTGCGATTAAAACGTTCAATCCTCCCATTCGACTGGGGGTGATAGGGTGTGGTCCGCCGGTGTTTCACTCCCACAGATCTCAGGTAGTCCTCAAAAGCCAGGGCATTGAATTCACGTCCCAAGTCGGACAATATTGTCTCCACATATCCATGCCTGGGAAAATATTCCTGATGTAATTTACCCCACACACAGTCGTTGGTCTTCCTTGGGATGGGGTGGCACTCCGCATACCCTGAGGCATGGTCAATAATCGTCAATATGTAGCTGTTCCCCTGGGGGGACGCCACCAAGGGCCCCACCAAATCCAGAGAAACCAACTGGCCTACACTTTCCGCTTTGGGCATCTCTCCCATGGCCGAGTGCACCTTCTTCTTGCTATGCACCTGACAGGTGGGACAGCGCAGCACCCTTTCTCGGACCTCTCTCCTCATTCCAGGCCATACATACGCTTCCTGTATTTTGCGCATGGTTTTGACATGGGCCATGTGGCCCACCTCCTTGTGTGCTTGTTCGATCACTGCTGGACGAAAGGACTCAGGCAGTACCAACCTATGATACTCCGGGGCATATGAATAAGGCTTCTGGATCGAGTATAGGAGTCCCTTGATTATCTCATACTGACTGTCAGGGTCATTGCTCTCTCCCCATTGGCTCATGCCTTGCTGCTCTTTCTGTACTTGCATCGGATCCAACCCATCATCCAATATAGGAAGTGGCTCATCCTGGGGCAAGTCCTCCGGCAGTGTGTCTCCCATTCTCCATTCATCGATGTCATACGTATCAATGCCCTCTGGTCTGATCCTGGACAGCATGTCTGCCCTCACGTTTAGCTTTCCCTTTCGGTATTGGACCTTGCACCCGTATTCAGCCAACAACACCGCCCATCTTTGTATTTTAGTGTTCTGCATCTCGTTTGTGAAGAGAGATGTCAATGGCTTGTGGTCCGTGAACGTCTCGAACCTGGCTCCCCACAAATATGGCCTGAACACTTTCAGAGCTGTTATGACTGCATATGCCTCTCTTTCTATCGCCGCCCAGCGTCGCTGGGTGGTAGACAATAGACGAGACAGGTAGCTAATCGGGCGTTCGATCCCAGTCTCCATATCCCTTTGACACAATATGGCTCCAATGGCTACGTCTGATGCATCGGTGTAAAGTAGATAGGGATCATGAGTTCGAGGATGCGCCATGACGTGGTCACTGATCAATAGTCCCTTCAAGCAATCGAAGCTGGCCTGTTCCACTCTGCCCCACTGGAATCTGGCATGTTTGCGAGTCAGTGCCACTAAGGGTTCTGACTCAGCAGCATAATTCGGCATGCAGGTCCGGTAGTAGCCTGTCATGCCTAGGAACGTGCGGATTTCCTTCACAGTTCTTGGAGAGCTCATGTTGGAGATAGCCGTGACTTTATCGGGATCTGCCCTCAATCCATGGCCACTGACTACAAAGCCCAGCAGTTTCACTTCTCTTTGCCCAAAGACACATTTCTTGGGATTTAGAGTGAGATTGAATTGTCTGAATCGCTCTATTACCTCCCTTAAATGCTGTCGATGGGACAAAATGTCAGGACTGTAGACGACTATGTCGTCCACATAGATCATACAGCTGACACCTATTAAACCATGCAGGACCTCATCCATGGCCCTCTGGAATTGTGCTGTCGCGTTCGACAACCCCATCGGCATCGTAGTGAACTCGTAGAGACCTTTGTAACACACAAAGGCTGTCTTTTCCATGCTGGACTGCTCCAAGGGCAGCTGATAGAAACCAGACTTGAGATCCAAGGTGGTGTAAACCGAGGATCCATGCAGCTGGTCGAACACATCTTGAATTAGAGGAACTGGATAACTGTCCTTTTTCGTGACATTGTTTACTTTAGTGAAATCGATGCAGAAGCGAGGGCCATCTGTGGGATCCTTCTTCTCCACAAGAACCACTGGGGACGCCCAAGGAGAGCGAGAGGGCACAATGATTCCTTGTGCCAAAAGTTCCTCCACCTTCTTGCCGAGAGCCTCTCTTTTCATATAGGGCACTCGATACGCCCTCTGCTTAATGGGAGGTCCAGTGGTCTCTATTCTCACGGCAATGGCTGGATGACGCCCCAATTGTTGTCCTGACGCCGCAAACACATCCATGTTTCTTATCATACATTCTGCTACCTCCTGGGCGGCCTGAATCTCCTCCGGGGTTTGTGGCGCCGGGTTCACCAGTAACATTTCACCTTCCTGCTCACATTGATTTGGGGAAGGGACCAATGGAAAGGTCCTTCCCCTCCATATCAGCTGCCCAGCCGCGTAATCCACCGAGGCCCCCTCCATTCTCATGATGTCCCTTCCCAAGATTGCTGGGTGTGGAATCCCTTCCACTACCACCACTTGGATCACTCCGACTCGGTCCTCCAACATTTGGGTCCTCCCACATACCTGCAGTTCATGACCGGTGATCCCTTGTAATCCTTGGGTTGCCCTTACTATGGGCTGCCTCCTCATTCCTAAACATATATTTTTGAATTCCTGGCGCCGCAGCACTGTGCGCGCTGCTCCAGTGTCTACTAGGGCCCTTATGTGGTGACCATGAAGCCTGAGCTCCACGAAGGCCCTGCAGTCCGCTGCGGCGCTTAGCGGCCCCCCTGGGCGTGTTGATGACTGCCCATGTTGCCTCCTCTGTTATTAGGACGTGAGCTCCTGCAATCTCTGCGCAGGTGGCCCACTCTGTCGCAGCCTGCACACACAGGCCTCCCATCCTCTGTGAACTTGAGTGGGGGTCGCTCACCCGTGTTTCTTGGCCCCCTCCTCGCTCCTCCCCTGTCATAATCAGCTCCCTGTCCCTCTGACTTGTCCGAGTTTCGGCCAGGAGATTTCTTCATGGCTGCCATAAATTTCGTAAATTCCCTGGACATGCCATCCACCCGCCTAGTCAGTTCATCGATCCGATCCTTCTTCGGAGCTTCCATCCTGACTTCTCTTGGTGGTCCTAGAGCACCGATCTCCATGGGCTCCTCTTGAATTTCCTCCGGAGCACAGCCATGTAGAGCCCGGTGTAGTCTATAGTCACTACCCTCATGTTTGCTCACCTGCTCCATCGCGTCTACGTAGTCGGCTGGATCGCTCATCCTCACCACTCTCTCTACCAGCTGCTTGTCCTTCAGTCCTCGCAAATAAGCCCCCAGGAGGATGCGTTGCTGATCGGCATTTCGCTGGGCCTTTGGATACCCTAGATCGGCTGCTTCCCTGAACCTTCGCCCATAGGCGGCGGACGTCTCATAGGAGCCTTGTTGGATTTTCTCCACCTCGTCACGGAGTCTGTCTTCTTCGTGCTTTGACAGAAAAGTGTCGGAGAGGTGCTTTCTGAGGTCGGCCCAGACCGCTAGATTTCGATCGTTCAAGGAGGTCAGGTGTCTCTCCAGTTCTGCCCTCAGGTGTCCCTCCGCTGTCTGTGAGGCGACATATACCGTGAAGCCAGTGTACGGCTCCGTGAGCTCCACATCCAAAAACCATTGCCGCAATCTTCTTGTGGAGGAGCCATCACACTTGGCTACCCGCTTGGCCTGTGCATCTGCCTTGGCGCGCTCTGAATTTTCTTTCGCCTGATTGCTCTGATGCTTCAATAGATCCGCCGTGGAGGCGATCCCATCCCTCTGGATCTTGGAATAATGCTGGAACTGTTCCGCATTCATTTTCACGTTTGTCAGTAACCTTGCACCTGTGTCCTCCTTCCTTTGTCTAGTCTAGCAACTCGAACCGGTCTCAACCACTGCTAGTTCATCAAGCACTCTCAACAATGGGTTTGTGACAAACACACCAATTGTAGTACTGCCTCTGGCATTGAGAGACCTTCCTTCTCACCTTGATTCCACTGTTGCAGTTTGGTGGATGCATTATTTTGTACATATCCCATAATGGATTGGGGTGTCTTCATTCCAGATAGAATCACGTCGGGGTCACCAGTTGTAAAGTATCCAGTGTCCTAGGTTGTAGAATTCCATGTAAAGTATTGCTGTAGCTCAGCAGCATAAGTCCAATTCCTTGGTTCAACACAATAATAACAAAGTCATGAGTTTTGGGTCAGACTAGTCAGATTGGCTAAAATCAAAGATGCCTCTCTTCCCACATGTTTATTCATTTATACCAGTCAGGGCTTCATGGCCCCTCCCAGAATCCAGGCCCTGCCACAATTGGCTGGAGGCCCACATCCAATAATAACACTCACATTTAAATACAATTCCTACTTTCCTCATCTCCCCTAGTTGGTATTTGCCAGAATATTTCCAGACCTTCCCTAGTGGGTTTTGCCCCACACCTGCATCAGGATGCTCATTAAACCATGGCAACTCAGATGCCTACAATGCATTGGTGCTAGACAATGGTCAGTGGTCCTGCATTCCCACCATTAGCAATCCCAGTCTGTTGAGCCAGGTCTTTGTACCTGTTCCCCAAGGGGTGTCAAAGCCATATACCTGAGGTAGCATTTTGTATCCAGCTGCCAAGTGACCATTGTCCAATACCGTCAAGACCTCTGGCTGACCCCTACAGTCCCTCCTCCTTTGTCAGGACTATGCTCCTCAAGTCCTTTGTCCAACTGCCCCATTGTCCCCAACAAGAGCTACAAAGGAATTCCTCCAGCAGACCAACACATTATACATATATACAAACACACTCTTAACTGACATTTCATATTTGCTTATAGTCTACCTGTACATTGCACAACTGAGCTTTACTATATTCACAATTGATAACACATTTTGACACACATATATTCATTGCATTGATCTTGACATCTTCAGACATACCCATCATGTCTGACATATGCCTAAACTTGCTTCATGCTAATTTATACATTAATCATATTTTGGGTCATCATCTCAACTGGATTAAAGAGCCTCTGCTTTTTACAACATGTGCAACTGAAAACAGCTTTTCGCCCTTTTGAAAGTCTCATTATTGTAACCATACTCCTTGCGAATGTTTACTGCAGCCAATATTGAACAGGTTGCAGGGCATTTGTCAAAGTTGGTTGGAGCTTTGTGACAACCAATCTGGACAATTTGTTTGTGTAATCAAGTCCAGCTAACAAGTACAGTGACAAATATTGACGGGCAATATTGGCTCTAGGCATTTTATGACTTGCATGAGTGTTTGGATGAAGTCTGTATACTTACATCTGTGGCTCCAGACTCCATGCACACAGTTAGTTTCATTAAACACGGCCTGTCAAATTTAATCTAGACAAAGCTAGGCAACTTCTGCTATACTATGCTACCTGGCACCAAACGGAACTATCTGGCTATAGCTGGCTACTCAAAGCCGAAACTAAAAGTAGATATTTATGATATATAAGATAAATTTCATATTTTTTCAGTAAACCGACTATAAGCTAGGAGTAGACAGTTGCGGCTGACTTTAGCCAGTTATAGCTACAGCCAGAAATAGGTCGCTACAGCTGTTGAGAGTGGACCATATTTTATGAAAATAATGGTAGGTATATACAGGGTGCACCATAAAAACTTGCACCAGCAGCTACTGCTACCTCTTTTGTTATTACCTCAAATGACAATGATCGCATGCAGCTGCAATCATACACACGAACGTAATAATAGTCCTTAATTATCTTTATGAATATATTTTCTTGTTTCCTCAAGAATTATAGATAATATTGATCTAAAAATAGCACATGCACACTTATCACACCTTCAGGCCATTTTCCCCTCGGCCTTTGTAATACAAGAATTTGATTATGTCACTGATCATACAGATGTGTTACAGACACCTTTCTTGATGTTTAACGCCAAAAACAGGGCAAATAGATTCATTTTTAATAAGGAGGTAGACCATTGACACCTTTGAGGTGGAAAGTGCCATTTTGGATTTTTTGTCTTATTAACTGGCCCATCCTCTTGAAAATCATGTGATTTTTTCCAGATTAATGGTAGATTCAAAAGAACCCTCTTGAATGCCATTATATATCTCTGTTTTCATTTTATGACCTTGCTGGATCAAAACTGGACTCAACCTTCTTATCATCTAATACCATAATATATATATGCAACTAGAGACACCATGCAAGCAGACTGAAGTCTGACTTCTGTGATATGTGTCTCTCAGAACAAGCCCTGCAGCATGCACCCTCTCAATAATTCAGACACTGATATTGTCTGACATTACAAGATCGAAAAGATCACAATGACCAATTGCTTATACCCCTAACTAACTGTGGCAGAACTTTAAAAGACCTCGTAAGCATTTGAGTAACCTAGAGCTATCCCGAAAGAGTAGATGCCCAGTGCAAGTTTTTAGGCCGCACCCTGTAATCATACTTTATAGTATAATAATTTTTTTAACTTATCTTAAATAGCCATAGTATTTGTGAACATGCAGTGCTCTGCACGTTGTGATAATGTTTACCTATAGAGCCGACCACAGAAAAATGTTGTTATTCATGAATAAATATAAGTTGGGTTCAGAAGGCTTTTTTTACTTGGTCATGCTCGAGTACCATCAGTTTCCCAGAAATCGTTAACAATAAAATTCTTTAAAAAAAAAAAAAATAGATATCTGGCAATGTGTGAAGACCAGAGAAATAGGCTCATGAGTATATATTTTCATTTTTTTTTATTTGAGACACAAGTCTTCAGGATGGTCCATCTAAGACTATTTGGAAGTTGCTAACAACTTAACTGTACTTGTTAGCTTCAGGACATTTTACATCAATATTGCAACTTAAAGTTAAAAGCCATTAATGATGACTGAAAGATACCGTATACTGTCATTAATTGAGGATGAATTGTTGTGGTAAAAAGTAGGTTAAATGCGAAATGTTATGTTAAATTTTTGTGGACTACAGAGTATTGACATATTAGTTCTGCATAATACAGTCACAAAGCACCCTTATTACTGTCCATCGACATATTCAAATATACTATGTATGTTGACATAGACATTCTATAACTAAAATATATGTCGTTTACAGATTCAGGGCATGATTGATAGGGAGGACTTTGGTGATACTTGTGGTATGAGATAAGATAAGATAAAATAAGATAAAATAAGATAAGATAAGATAAGATAAGATAAGATAAGATAAGATAAACCTTTATTTATAGTCGGAGGTGTAAAACAAACAGTAGAACATAAGCTATAAAGCTTTTAGCCGACTGATAAAATAACAATAACAAAATGAAAATATATATACAGATGATTAGAATGAGATTATGACTGAACTTTACAATGATCATAAATTATTTTGCTGACAGATTATGCATGATCCGCAATTACAACTTTCCAAGGAACTGTAACGTCTTAACAAATCTTTAAACTTAACTAATTCATCTAATTAAAGAATTCCAAATCATAGCACCTTGATACATAATAGACCTGAAACTATATTGCATAGTGTTGTAAACAGGCTTGACTAGCTTAAGATTATCTCTCATCTCATATGGCGTAATCTGCCTGGTAAAGAATGAACTTGTTATAGGTCTTGCCATGTCATGGAGTACTTTATAAACAAATTCTGCTGGACTAGTTTTCCTTGTCACGTAAGGCATTTTTTTACATGTTCTTTCTAGCAGTTGGTTGTATGGGCTATCATAATCATTGCAAACTAATCGTATTGCTCTCTTATTTAGTTTCTCAAGTTTCTTGTTTTGTCCTATTGTGAAAGTATCATACACAAGTGTTCAATAGACAAAATTAGATGAGATAAATGATTCATATATTTGAGTTTACTTGTGTAATCAATGTATTTACATAGTCTTTGGAGTGCATTAATTTGTTTTGCTGCTTTTCTACTAAAATTCAGTTTATTATCGATGTTGATACCTAACAGCTTAACAATGGACTCAGACTATATTAAATGATTGTCAAACTCAAAATCTATGGAAACATTTTCCCTATTCAGACATATTGCTTGGAATTAAGATGCATTGGCTTTCATAAAATTATTTTTGAACCATGCAATTGCTAAAGCGGAAGCTTCTTCAAGTTTGTCCTTTATGACCATTGGGTCTCTGTGTGCAGGGTGTTAATGTCAGCAGAATTGTAAACGCTACTTAATTGAAAAAGGAAAGCATTATGTAAATGTTAAATAAGAGAGGACCCAAGAGAGAACCTTGGGGAACACCAGTTTTAAAATTTAACCATTCGCTTTTAATGTTACCTAGTTTTACAATTTGTTTTCTATTTTTTAAGTAGTTCAGTATGAATGAACAGGCTTCACATGATAAACCATATGTGTGTAACTTTGCAATTAATAGGCCATGAGGCAGGCTGTCAAAAGCTTTAGATAAGTCAATTAGTATGCAGCCAAAGTTATTGTCAAGGGCCTTCCTCCAGTTTTCTACACATTTAACCAGTACATTGCTACAACTGTAAGTCTTCCTATATGATGTTTATAGTGACATGTTGTTTACGTTATCAGGTTCTTTCTGATCTTGGGCTACATTTATGAAGGATTCATTAAATATATTAGTTACTTCTACAGGGTTGGTGACTACCCTGCAAACACAAGCATATTTTGACAATCTTGTCACAACAGTGAAACAACAGTGAAAGTGTGGACCCTAGAAAAGTGTGCGGCAACATTTCTGATAATATTCCCAAAAACATTATGAATATTTTGTTAGAAAAATCAGATTATTTTTATAAGTAACCCTTCCAATACAATATTGTGAGAATATTTTTACAGCATTGACATTTTTAACTAACATTTTGAGAGTATTGCAGATCATATTGTCACCACATTAAAGTGTCCACAGTAGAAACATTATTGCACATGTTTCCCTGAAACATAGCCAGAAGATATTCATGACATTGATATTATTGTATTGAACAAATACTGTGACTACTTGCAGAACATATTGTCACAAGATTGAAGTGTGAACCCTGAACCCTTTTAAGCAATATTTTCCAAATATTAAGAACAAAGATTTTGACAATATTTTATAACATTATTTAGATTTAATATATAAAATATAACAGCAACATGTCTGGAATAAGGAGAGAAAATCTTTATTTTCAAATGAACATTCGATCAGTATCTGGCAGTTATCAATTTCAACAAAACTGCAATTAGTTCCTTTAATGCTGAATATATAAATGCAATAGTTGGTGAGCATTGTTGTCAGTCAGGCCCATGATTAGGTCCACCTCTACATCAGCATACACCTCTGAAAATTATAATTAAAAAAAAAGTTTAAATTGAAACTCAGCATAAGCTATATATTATTTACATTTGCATGACATCAGTGACTGTGTTGCCATCCATTTATGATATTGCAAATTCTTTAGGGGCTGACCGGGCAACAAACAAATCACATTTCGAAGGGAATTAATCTTAATTTGTTTTCTACAATGACTTATCACTGACAAAGCTACACAAAATAACAAAAATACCAACCTATTTCGCAGATGTTCTCTGATTTTGTTGCACGACTTGAAAACTCTCTCCATATGAAAATGGCTACCAGATGCATATAATCCCTAGATGGCACTTGTAAATTTAAATTAATATTTTCATAATGTGAATAAAAACATTGCAGCAATGTTTTTAATGATATTTTTTTAAATATTGCACAGACATCATTACAACATACATATTATCATTTACCTAATGTTTTGACAATATTATTTGAGCATAATGTAACATTATGATAGTGTGGACCTAAAAATACTTGCAGCAACATCATTAATCATATTATAACAAAATATTATGGAAATAATAGCAGAACACATTTTCATAAGGTGAATAAAATCCTTCTTGCAATGTGTTTAAAAACATATTTAAAAAATATGGCAACAGATATTTTTAAGACATCCACATTATCATTCAAATTATGTTGTGGCTATATTATTTGAGCATAATGTAACAATATGAAAGTGTGGACCCTAGAAATGCTTGCGGCAATATTATAAATCATATCATCAAGAAACATTATCAAAATAGTTTAACCATGTAAATTATATTATAGAATGTTGTCTCAACATTTACACAATCTGTTTTGGAACATTTTTTGTCAAATATTGTCCCAATGAGTGTGCTAATATTATTCAAAAGTTGTCGTGTTTGCAGGGTAGTGTGTCATTTTCAAATAGAGTGATTGTGTGATTTTGTTTTATTTGTCATGAGGGGATTGATCAATTGCCAGAAGTGTTTACCTTTGGTATTAGATGTATTGCAATATTTATCAAAGTAATTACTGAGTGATGACCTCTTTAGTTTGTTTCCTTTGTTTCTTTGCTTTCTGAGTTCATGCCAATTTTCTTGACTTCTAACTTTGTTAAATATCCTTCTTAGGGCTGCATTACATTAACAGATATTTTTAGGTTGTCATTCATGTATGGTAATTGATTTTTTTAAATTAATCTTTGTTTCATTGGAGCACTTTTGTTTATAATTTCTGATAGTAAAGTATTATGAAACCGTAACTGATCATCTACATTATCAAATACTTGGAAAATGTGAAAAGGTGCTGTGTCCAGATCATTTAGGTAATCATTTTCACTGAAATATTTTAAAGATCGTAATGAATATTTAGGTTCATTTGAAGGACACAGGATTCTTGTGGCAGCGCTTGTGTAGTTATGAAAGTCACTTATACCAAGCGGAACATTTACAGTTTGCTGAATAGAGTTTGAAGAATTTGTAAGAATCACATCAAGTAGTGTCGGGTTTTTTAGACTTTAAAGGTGGGGCCTTTAATAATTTGTTTCAAATCGTACATATCACATATTTGTGAAAGAGGATTACCTATCATATATACATGTTGGCTTTCTAAGTAGCACTTTTTAGCATTGATTCAATTGCGCTTGCTCTACAATGAACTTGGAAAATTTGGAGGTTTATATATATGTGTAAAGAAACTATTTCTGATATTTGTTTTAACTTGTATCACTACGCTTTCAATACCATCACTGTTTATGGCTATGTCAGATCTATTTTTATGAGGTATATTTTGTTTAACATAACATAGCAAGCCACCTCCATGGGCATTTCTGTCTATACAAAAGTATCAATATCAAACTGTCCATATGGGTATGAATCATCGATTTTAGTCTCTGATATGAAGAACATGTCAGGTACACCTTTCCTTAAAATTTTGTTAATTTCAACAAACTTACCAGACAGACTATTGACATATATTGAGATGAGAAAATATTAGTTTCTTGGCATGTTTCTCACAGAAAGCTATTATTACAGTGTTTGGATTGCATGGTACTCGGTTATTAACAGATTCTGTGCTATCTGTTACATCTGCAACATGACTCGGTACATTGTTACTGGTAGGGGGACTAACATATCTCTGGAAATGTTATGAACAATGGTATAGTTTGAACATGATTCATGACTATCATTATTATATACATTAATATTAACTTCAACATTTGATTCATTTGCAGTAAAACCTTATTGAGTATTCAAATTAACATAACGACAGCCAACCGACCAAATGGAATTTTTTGCTTGAATATTGCTTGAATATTGTTTCTGGGGTCCTTAGAATCAGTCTTGGTAGGTCGGTTGGTCGGTTGGCTGTCGACCGAAAACCAACTTTCGGTCAAGTAAATGGAATTTTTCTCAAGTAAATGGGCTTGTATGCAAAAATGAAGCAATGAAAACTTAGTTCTAATGCTTGAATATTGTTTCTGGGGTCCTTAGAATTAGTCTTGGTAGGTCGGTTGGTCGGTTGGCTGTCGACCGAAAACCAACTTTCGGTCAAGTAAATGGAACTTTTCTCAAGTAAATGGGCTTGTATGCAAAAATGAAGCAATGAAACTTAGTTCTAATGCTTGATTATGGTTTCTGGGGTCCTTAGAATTAGTTTTGGTAGGTCGGTTGGTCGGTTGGCTGTTGGCCGAAAACCAACTTTCGGCCGATTTTTCTCAAGTAGACAGGGTTTAATGCAATAATGAAGTGAAATGAAATTTACTGTGGCTGCTTTATAATTTCTTAACATATGACAAGTTCAAGTAAACGCCAAGTAGCCAGCGCCAAGTAGCTATCTTCAAGGCCACTCAAGTAAATGCCAAGTAGCCAGTGCCAGGTAGCTGACTTCAAGATATTTCAAGTAAATGCCAAGTAGCCAGCGCCAGGTAGCTGACTTCACAGATCTCTATAAGTCACTGGTGGTAAAACAAAATTCATATTTCTGCGGTAATTAAGTACTTTCTGTAAGCTGACCAATCGTCATGAACTATTTGACTGCCAGGTTTCACACATTTTTTAATTATCATCTACAGTGACAAAGTATGTCTTACGAGATCCACATTGTACAAGGCCAAAAATCCAAATTATCTGGGTGGGCGCTTCTCTATTGTATTTTTGTCTTTTACCAAAGAGGCTTTCGATCATCTATCTCGACAATGTCCATATTTCTTCCACATCAGTTTCCACAACAGTATCTTCCATAATTATGATAATGCTGACTATTTTGCTCCGAAGTTTGGAATACATATGCAAAATGCTAACACGTGATCTTGTAGGCAACAGCATGTGAGCACAATCCACGAAAGTCAAGGCTTACGAAATAAAACAGTAAAAATTGCTTCTGAATTGGAAAATTCGAATTCAACTATTTGTAATAATACCTTAAACAGTGACCAATCTCTGATAGACTTGGTCTTCTTACATTTGGAGCATATCCATCTTTCATTGCATTTTTCGACATTGACAACCTTAGTATATATACTCATGTAGATATATATATATAGATTTTATTGACATGTAAAATATCATAAGTGATACATATGTCATTCAGTTAAAAGATAACATGAAAGAGACATTAATGTAAATACAGAAAGCAATAAAATTTCAATAATCAAGGTTCCAGCCACCAAGTTAACTTATAATACGTGTTTAAAATCCACATACACAATAGAAAAAAAAAAAAAGCCGCTAATAAAAACATTTCACTCTTAAAGTCCAAAACATGACAAGCACATCATAACTAATAAACTAATAAACTAAATTAATAACTGTGTGGATACAGGAGATGGTTTTCTCTACACATCGGCTTGAAGGAGAAACTTTCCTAAACTATTTAATATCTCAGGTTCCTTGTTTGTCATTATTGCTGTAAACTTAGTTATATCATCTAGAGACAAGAAGTTGTTAATAAATTTAGTTGCATTCAAAAAAAGGTTAACACGGTGTTGCTCATTACCAGGACAGACAATCAAACAGTGAATTTCGTCTTCTACAAAGTTTAACGTACACTTTTCACATATTCTATTTGGAGCAGGAATTATTGGTTTATGGTGTTGACCTGTTTCAATCTTCAGGCTATGTGAACTTGTCCTAAATCTAGCTATTTTAGTTAACACTTTGCGAATTTGTTGCAATTCAAGATAAGGTTGTATTCTACAATCAGTTTTAAATAGTTTATATGTCCTAAGTTTTGGTTGTTGTGAACTGTCATTTATTGCATTTATAAGTCGCTCATGTTCGGCTTCATAGAGTCTTAGTTTCACTGTGTTAGAGATATTATCAATGTCAAAGTTTCTGAGGTTACTAATATCATATTCAATGTTGCAGTTATTTAATACATGACACACTTTACTGAACCAGTTATTTCCATTTACTGCATTCACATAAATTTCCTTCTGAAAATTTAAACATTTCTTAAGTAAACTGTCATCAGGTGCTCTTTCCAATCTTATCCAGTAATTCACCATTCTAATTTTCTGTCTGACATGCAATGGGAATCTACCTGTTTCACCATAGACTGCTAAAGATGGTGTTTGTTTTCTAACTCCTAATATGTTTTTAAGATATGCAAGTTGCAAATTTTCTAATTCAGGCATAGATTTTTCACTTGTCCATATTTCACTATTGTACTCCAGGATAGGTAAAATATAGGTATCAAACATTCGAAGAGATAGCATGGGATCGATTTTTCCTAATGCTTGTTTTGAATCACCTTGCAGTGCAAAGAGCGCTTTATGAGCTTGTGTTGAGAGGTATTCCGTCATCTTGCTATGTATTCTACGCTTATTAGTAAGCATATGGCCAAGATATTTGAAGCTGTCAACATTTACTAGTTTTTCCCCATTACAGAAGAAGGTGCTTATTGCTTTGTTACCAATCTGCATCACTTTGGTTTTACTAACATTTACAATAAGGTGCCATTTTTTACAGTAATTATGAAGTGAATTTATACTATTTTGCATGCAATTAGGAGAATCAGCTACAAGTGCGATGTCATCGGCATACAATATATGTGTAAGAGTAAAATCACCTAATGTTATTCCATCTGATTTTTCAAGATGATCGGGTAGATCTGACATAAATTCATTGAATAATTTTGGGCTGAGGATTCCACCTTGTAATACCCCACATTTGCTGTCAATAGAACCACCGGTATTACCACCTTGATTTACTCTTGCTTTTGCCTTATCATACATACTAATGATAACCTTGAGCATTTTGTCACCAATATTCTGCTGCATCAATTTGTAGTACAAAGCATTTCTATTAATGTAATCGAATGCTTTAGTAAAATCAACAAAGCACAAGTATACAGGTTTTCGCATTGCTTGTTGGTAACTTATAACTGTGTCAAGAACAAAGACACAGTCAGTAGTGCTTGACCCAGGGGTAAACCCAAACTGATATAGACATATCAACATTGACATATTGGCACAAATATAAGACAGTCTAAGCCATTGACCCATTGACATTAACAGTTCTATGGTCAATGTTCTTCCACTGACATTGACAGAGATGCATTGTATAACTGTCATTGACAAACTATTTATACTGTCTTGTCATGTTGAATGTTCTAATTCATTGACACATTGACACTGACAGAGAAGAGATGCATTGTATAACTGTCATTGACAAACTATGTATACTGTCTTGTAATGTTGAAAGTTCTAATCCATTGACATATTGACATTGACAAAGAATAGATTGTCTGTGTCTATGTGTCTATGAACTGTAGTAAGGCTACTCCTAACCATCAACATATGATGCCCCAATAAAATATTGATTTATATTCTCTGGTGTGATATGAAAAAAAATGAAAAAAAAAAAACATAAAAAACTGTCGAGTTGGATTTGAAAATATGTGAACCATAAATTCCTCTAGCTAGTTACTGACAGAAAACAGCTCTCATCTTGCTCCCACAATTTTTATTTTACTCCAAGTGCACGGTCTTCTGGGTTGATGACATTACAATTGGCCTATATGATGATTTCAACATTGGCTCTATTGATGTCACAATAATGACATCACAATGGTGATGTCATAGTCATAGATGAGCGACCAGAGGGCTAAAAGAGGCTTATTTAAGAAGTTCTGTGACCCCGAGAGCCAGATGGCTAAATGAACCATCATTTTAACCACCTGAATCTGCACTTCTGGTTTTTTAAGTCATAAGTATCAGAACTGGTGCAGTTTTCTGCTATGGTTGTTACCATGGCAACACTTTACAAAACCTGGCATACTAATCCTTGTTGATATTTTTGTTGATAAATCACTGGTAATTGCTTTAAACAGAAAACCAACTTTGGGTTAGTAACAGCTAAATAATGAACTTTAACAGATTGTAATGCAGAATACATGATCAGGCCTACATAGTTTCCATGGCAACTGTTTGCACATGCACATATCCTTAGAAATAACCAATGACCTTATTTCAAGCTTTTTAACTAAATAATTATTGGTGATAGTAAAGTGAAAAATATATCCAGTTGAAAACAAAACACATGAGGCCATATTACAGTAAGTTTCAGGTGAGTGCTTAAAAGACTGTTGCCATGGTAACATGAATTATAAATTTCAAATAAATTTGCCAGTTTGTTAATGATATTAATATTGAAGAGTAGGATTGAGATATGAAGCTAGTTTTATTTAAAAATGAGTTGACAATCAACCCAATAACATGTTCTGGTGATACAGCAACCTGAAATATTTCAACCTGGTATCCATGGCAACCCCTGTGTTCCCATGAGATGCTTGTAGACAATGAAGAGCAAGCAAAAATTGGTTGAATGTTTGATTTGGACAAAAAGAGGCAAATCTTATACCTTGGGCATGGCAATTTTCTCTGTACTTTCTATTTTAAACATAAAACCCTGTCCACAATAAAAGAACCATGTATCATTGAAACATGTTTACAAAGTCTGGGATCCAAGGAGCTAAATTAACAGTTTAGCTCACACTAAAAAGGTGGATGGACATTCCCATTAGAATTGGTCAATTCTGATTTTGAACCAGAGGATGCAGTCGAAAAAATAGATTTGTAAATTGGTTACCATGGCAACCAAATCTGAATTTCAGTGTGCTTCATCAAAACCCATTTTTCAGTGACGTACACCAAATACTTAGGTCTCTGAGCTAAAAAATTGTTACAGTTATGAAACTTGCACAATGATAAAGGGGGTCAATACCGTCAGTTTTGGATATGGACCCACCAGCAAAAACTTCCTGTTATTGAGCATGGTTGCCATGGAAATTTGAAATGAAATTTGAATTTTTCAGCATTACCCGGAAAATGTGAAATAACAAATTTCTGTAATCCACAGCTTCACTTAATGCTATAGAATTAGTATCAAAGGATAGATGGAATGCAAATATGGTAAAAATCATGGAGGTCAAAGTTTAAGGTCACCAATGGAATAATGCCAAATATGGAATATCTGGCAATTTTTCTGTCTGTCATTTCAAGGGTATATTAATTCACAGCTAGCACCATGTGACAGAATATCCCACAAATGGCATATCACATATGAACATTTATGAAGAGTACTTTCTTATGAAACCATGCTTCTGGTATCCATGGCAACCAAATACATTGCTATGGCTGTCTCATTGCCAACTCATACTGCACGGAGTGAGTTGCTGTTTACCGGAAAAATCTGAAATAAATTGATCCATCGTGTAAAAGATTTAGTTTAAAGTAAAAATTTGAACAGCACTATGTTTATTGATTTACATAGGATAATGACCTACTTGTCAGAGGTCAAGGTCACCAATAGAATTATGCCAAATAAGGAAACCTGTCAATTGTTTGGTTATTCAAATGATATCTTATTTAACAGCTAGCACTACGAAACAGAAAACCACACATTGTCAAATAGACGGCTATGAAGAGTAATTTTTAAGACACCCAACTTTTAGTATCTATGGCAACCAAATGTTGCTATGGCTGTGTGGTTACTAACTTATACTGCACTGAGGGAAATTACATTTACAAGGAAAATCGGGAAAAACTTGACTCATGTTTTGAAAAAATTTGTTTCAAGTTGAAATTTAAACAGTACTACTAAGTTCCTCTATTACCATAATGAAATGATATGTGGGTCAAAGGTCAAGGTCACCAAGGTGTATTCCAAATATGAACATTTTGGCAATGTTTGGTTTTTATATATATTCATGGAATATATATTAACACTGTCTCGAGTTTCTGTTGTTGTCTAGAACTAAAAACTGCCTTTAGGCCCTAAAGACAGTTATCTAGAATTTTGGTAATATTTATTTTGGGAATATATATTAAAATTACAGATGTCTCCTGCCAAACTGTCAGGAATTAAAAAACTTGTATAAATGTTATGTTAACAAAATTATAGCCTTGGCAACCAGATTCAAGTATCAAAAATATTCTCAGGATTGCTGGAGCATCTGTTCGACAATATATGACATTAAACAACACTACCCTAATAGGCCTTGTCATTCATTCATTATCCGTATACGAAAATCCTAGCATATTTTAAAAAAATTGCCATTTCCATGGAAACCTGCTTATTTGAGAATGTTAAAGCATCAACTTCTTCACTTCTTCCTAGCCATAATTCCATGCTTTAAATTCATCAGTTAACTATATGTTTAACAATATGACACAACAACCTTCTTCAAAATTGGCACTATGCAAAAAATTTATGGAAAGTAGGGTTACCATGGTCACCATTTTCACTTAAATATACATATGTTCACATAGAGTCTTATTGGAGAGCCAATGATGTTGGCTTTTTTTTCATCATCACAGCTATTTTAGAGATTTTTCGTGAAAGATCTATGTAAGGTGAAGCTATTTCAAAATAAGTGTCAAATGATTATGAATGTTTCCATGGCAACTAGTGCAATGGCTGATCAGTATTGGTTTAAAATGTGTTAGGCCATCTTTGGTACTTCAAAACCTGATGCAATGTTATTACTTATTAATATTCAGAAAGCCGCAATATCAATATAAATGGAAAAATACGGTCCATGATTTCATCAATTGGTTTCCATGGAAACAGTTGTCTCTTACAAATTTTTTTAATTTTCTTTTCATGGCATATCCCAGAAGTTGACATTCTTGCAAACATTTTTATGTATAAAACTTGTGGGGTCGTCTCCAAAATGGGCCTACTGTAGCTCTACTCTTACAGAATTTTCTCAACTGACTGGTATTCAGTGGTTAGTAAAGCAATAATTAGGTGTTACCATGGTGACTATATGACAAAGTGTCAAACAGAGATGTCAATTTTTATATCATTCCATTCATACAATAAACTGGAGTAGTCCCCTATGAAGGAAACAAGAGTCAGTTTTTTGCTATGTTATGGCAGTATAAGGGATGTTCACAAAATCATGGGAATAACTTCCTTATTTGGTGATAAGCTAATGTCATAATTTACATGATTCTCCAATCCCTTAATGACCCACTTGCTGTACACCCCTGTGTTTAACTTACTCTATGATGCCAGTTTTGAGTTTTATTAAATAATTCAGTCAATTACGGAAATGGTGGTATGACCTTTTTAAAAACAGTAAGGAAGACCCGTTGCTATGCATGTAAACAAACTATATTTATCTTGGCTACCAGACTTAAATATTCACAAGAACTTTCTTTACACAATATATCAAAATAGACTACATTGCACCTATAATCTGTGCTATTTTTTGTCAACAAATGGCTGTTTTCATGGAAACCTACCAATTAAAAAATGAAAATTTGGTAACTTCTTGGAAATTTACTCTATCCTAGCCAGAGTTTGATGCATTGAATTCATCTATTAACAATATTTTCAACAATACAATGTTACAATCTTCTCTCAAAATGGCATATTGCTTAAAAAATTGAGAGGTTTGGTTACCTTGGTGACCATTTTCCAACTAAGAATACACTGGAAGTCTACAGATAAGGTATTGTTAGAAAGACCATAATGTTAGCTTTTTCAATCATGAGAGCGAAAGCAAACTTTTTCTCAATTATTTACATAATAATGCAAAGAAAGTCGAGCTATTTCAAAAAAAGTCTAAAATTATGTTATGAGTTGTTTCCATGACAACCTGGGCAATGTCAGATGAACGACCACTGAATAATTTTTTCCAGATATGATCATTGCTTGAATTTAGGCTATACAATTTTTCCTAACTTTAGTAGCCTGGTCACAATAAACGTTTTCATTGTAATTTTCATATTCCTGAAAATTGCTGACATGGTTACCATGGTAACTAAATTGCCAAGTTGTGCACCAGTTTTGACTTTTAAGACCAACCAATCTGAATAGCTTAAGTCTTCACGATTAAAATTATGCATAATATGCCCGGGCCATCTGGCTCTCGGGGTCACAGAATCTCCAAAAATTGGCCCCTGGCCGCTCATCTATCAGGCCTTTCAATCATTTTATTCAATATTTTGTGAAACTATTTTTTCTTAGAAACCTGTATTAATTTTTTTGTCTAGAATGACAGGTTACCTTTCAGTATGTGACTGGCCATATTTTCACAAAATTAAAATTTGATATTGACTCTGACTCAAAATACATTGCGTCAACAAGACAAACATGGCGGCAGGAAAATAAACAAAATCTTGCCAATCATTTATGAAAATTCTTTTTCTATCATTTTTCAGATAAAATAATCCAGAATTTTTTTTAGCAGACCTAAAATAGAGTTCCCACAGTTTAGACTTGGGCATCTGTCCAGCCTCAAATCTGAGGTTGGATAAGATGTCTGAACTCAGTTCCTATAGGACCCAGCCCTAGATAGTCCCTATTTAGTTCCTACATGTTTTGAACCTAGGTCCTAGACAGTTCCTAGACAGTTCCTAGACAGTTCCTAGCTGGTTCCTAGATAGTTCCTAGATAGTTCCTAGATAGTTCCTAGATAGTTCCTATATGTTTTGAACCTAGGTCCTAGACAGTTCCTACACAGATCCTAGACCGTTCCTAGACACTTCCTTAATTCATAATTAGTCCCATTGACACCACATAAAAGTTAAAGATATGGACTAGCCATTGAATAAATTGTTCATTTATATATTTTCCCTGATAGAAAAATATTTTCAGGAATACAAATGTCTAGGAACTGGGTATATAGAATAGCAGCACATAAATGATTTCTTCATTGGATAGCCCCCATAGCTATTGATTCCTACCAAACATTGGTGCTTACTGAATGGATAACTATCCAGTTCCTAGACATTTGCATGTCAGAGAATGTTCTTTTACGCTGTAAAGTATAACATAAATGTCTAGGAACTGGATATATAGAGTAGTAGCATATAGAAGATAGCCTAATATTGCTACCAAGCATTGGTTGTTACTGCATAGATAACTATCCAGTTCCTAGACATTTGCACGCCAGAAAATATTTTTCTGTTAGGGAAAATAAATGTGGGAACTGGGTATATAGAATAGTAGCATATATAAATGTCTGGGAACTGGGTATATAGAATAGTAGCATATAGCAGATAGACTATGCATTGGATAGCCTATTCCCTTAGCTATTGATTCTTACCAATACAAGCATTGGTGCTTACTGAATAGATAACTATCCAGTTCCTAGACATTTATATGTCTGAGAATGTCCTGTGGACATCCTCGCTGAGGGTTTGCTGCGCGAGCCTTGGATGATGACCATATACATCATTATATTGCAGCAGCTTTCATCAAACTGTATTAAAAGTGTAATTAGCGTTGTGCAGCGTCCGCGCCCAAGCACGTGGTCATGCCAGGTCCGCTGGGGTCGCTGTGATCTTGTAAACAAACATGTCGGGCCACGGACACAGTCATGGTGGTGGTGGATGCTGCGATCATTCTGACGAACCTCTTGCAAATGTAAAGGGTCAGGAGTTCAGTTTGTATCTCAAGATAGATTTAGAAAGAGTGCAGTGTCTAAATGAAGCAACTGAAGGGTCAGGGAAGACTGTCTTCAAGCCATGGGACCAACGTCTTGACACAACAGAAGTGAGTATGTGTTGACATAATATCGCTCACTGTCAACATGTTGATTCCCACAAATAACACTATATCATTTTTATGGCTTTTGGTAGAGTGTCATTCTCTGACAGTGTCTAGAATTCCAGCTGATACTACATACATATACAGCTGTACTTTTGAAAAGCCAGTTTGGTTGGGTTTGTAAACTAAAAAATTAAATGTAGACGTATCTCCATTTCTTGATAGTGGAATATTAGGGCGCCTAATATACCGTAAAGGATGGTATTATCGACAGGACAGGTATTATCGACACTCACATTAGAATGTTAACAATTTTGTTAACAAACTAATTTAAGTGTTGATAATACCCGCCCTGTCGATAATGCCATCCTTGACGGTATGGTATATATATGTGAGTCTTGTTGTTGCGTCTGGTGAGTGAAATATTATTCTGCATTTTAATTGTAGTATTCTGCAGCTCCCCAATCAACAATTTCTTTTCACAAATAAGTATTCTTATTATAAGTGTCTCTTTATTTCAGTTTGTAGAAAGTGATGCTGATGAAGAGCTGTTGTTTAATATCCCGTAAGTATTGAGTGCATCTGTGTAAAGTTTCATGTTCATTAAAAAATTCAAGAGTTTCACATACTATACAGCATGGTTATCATTTTGTTATTTCAGATTCACAGGCGATGTGAAGTTGAAGGGTGTCATAGTTATTGGAGGGGAAGATGATTATCATCCTTCAAAAATGAAACTGTAAGTTGTTGAGCTTGAGGTGTGGAGAGTGTTACAAATTTACCAAAGCTACGCATACCATTATCATGATTATACAAAGTGTAGCCTGTGTAATCTCAAGATTTGAGATGTGGTATGTGAATTTGGTTGTCTTAATTTTCATAATTTCAGGTACAAAAATAGACCCAACATGACGTTTGATGACACGGCGGCTGAGGCAGACCAAGAATTTGACTTAAATCCAGATCATGCTGGGGTTCTTGAATATGCAACCAAGTAAGTCATTGATTTTCTGAAATGTATGTTATTATATTCCTAACCGTTTTTCACTTTGTCAAGTTGTTGTTATTGACACTCCAATTATTGTATTTTCAGAATAGCAAGATTTAATAGTGTCCACCATTTGTCAATTTTCTTCCCAACTAACTTCGGAGCTGATTCTACAAAAGTCTACTACATAGGACTCAAAGGTGACTTCACAGAGGTTAGTGCATATCATAATCTCACTCATCCAAGATGGTATTGCTGTGTTAGTTTATAAATATATCAAGGATCCGATAAGTTGATAAGTAGAAGCAGCTGGCTGGGTAGCTCAGTAACTGTAGTAGTGGTGAATGCATTAGCGTATTCCCTATGAGGTGTTAGGTTCAATTCCTGGCCTGAGCATATAAGGTAAATATCTAGCATAATGTGAACTTCATACTTTATAAAGCTCATTAATATTAAAAAGTTTTTAGATCTGGGGCTAATTAAAATGATATGTTAAGCTTTCATAAGTTGCAACCTATTGTCTCAGTAGTTCATCATTGAAACTCGACCAGCTTAAGATACTCTTATTTGTCACTATGTCCAAGAACATTATGAAAGTTAATGAAACTTGCTTGTTTGCTTGTTTGACTCATTTTAATGTCTTCTTACAGGCCCGAAGAGAAGAAATAGTCATAACCAATTATGAAGCCTGGGCTAATCCTGCTGATCATAAACACAGTGCATTTGATAGTGTGAACCATGAAATACAATAGGTGTTTACCGCAACTATTTTGCTATGATAAATGCCATTCATTGTAAATTACTTGTTAAACCCATTTGTGTCCTGATACCCTTGAGATTTTCATGTATGATCTACAGCTTTTGTTTATGCTATTGCTTCTCGTTTCCAGCAATAAAATGTTTCATTTAAGCATAACTTGTCTTTTTGTGCAATATGCACTCTGACATCAGTCTTTTGGAGAGCAATATAGGTTTGGAAAATTGAAAAAAATAAAAAATAAGATTCTACTGGGTCTGAAGCTTAGTCAGTTTATATGACCAGCTGCCAGAGGCAGACATATTGAGATGATAGGGCTTGGAGTCCACACCATGTTACACATTTACCCCATGGGTGGGATCTTTTACTTGCCTCAGCATGGAGACCGAGTACAAGGCACCTCCAATTTAACATCTCTTGCGATCGACATCTAGCTGGGATGTAGCTCATGAAGAGTGCCCGGACCTTCAAACCCTGGATCTTCAGCAGAGCAGGCCAATATGGAATTGGCAGATGCCTTAACCATAAAGCTAACTGGACCTCAATGTTGCTTTTACCTGATAAAATGCTATCAATACTTCATTCAAAACTGAAAGATGCACCATCCATGGTAAAATTTTCGTATATTAGAACATCCTCAATCATGAGACATTTTCTAATATGTAGCTCTATTTAGGCTTTTTGGACACAGATGAAATAAAATGGCTGTGCGTTTGGCTACTCTTCGCTTCAGGAACTACAAATACATGTCTCTTTTAAAAAATGTCTTCAATGATTTAGAAAAGACATTTATATAGGCAAAGCAAGATTTAAAAAAAAAACCGTTCACAAGTTCATTAAAGTTTTTATTACACAATTAAGACTTATAATATTCTTGGAAATCTTCATCTTTTGGCTTAACTATAACTTTATCCTGCAAATTAACAAGCCACCCAGGCCAGAGGCCAAACCAGATCTGGCGTGGATCTTTACGCATAAGCATTAATTGCAATTTAGGATCATTTGTTAAGTTGGGCAGTTCATATCCATATTTTTGTGAGAGTTCATATCTGCACTCTGCAATCTTCTCAGGATCTGCAAGGTATCCTCTGTTTTTGGGGTCACTGTAATAGTCAATTGCATCCATTGGAGGTAATTTGCAATGGGGAACAGGAATCCCTCTCCCGAAGAAGGTGACTGGATCAGTGACGGCTTGCAAACTGAGGGCATCAAAATATCTGGTCGTAATAACTCCACCATTTCTTTCAATGGCTGCAATAGCTGCTTCATCAGCTGCCTGGACCTCAATGTTGATTTTAGCAGCAAATGTATCGGCACCCTGAAAGAATGAATAAATTAGTGGATCAAATGATAGTGTATATATTGACAAACAAGTGAATTTATAACTTGAATACACCCTGAAAGAATGAATAAATTAGTGGATCAAATGATAGTGTATATATTGACAAACAAGTGAATTTATAACTTGAATACATTTTCAAAGATATGTATAACTTGTAGAATAAAACTCACTTCATCAGTCAAGTTGATACCATAGTGAAGTTGTTGTGGAACAACAGAAATTGTTTTTGAGTTGCAAATGGCAGTGAGATCAATGGGCTCTTCCTGGTCCAACAATCCTAAGTCTATTGTTCTCTGTAATCTGTTAAGACTCAATGGTGGGTATTGCCTCCGAACACTGCACATGAAGGAAGAAAAATAGAATCATGAATTCATATCAACAATTAATTTATCAAGTTTCTCCAATTACTGTCTACTAAAATTATAGTTAATGTTAAATAATGGCATTCTGAACATTAAACTCTTATCTCAGGCTGAGTCCACATAATGGAAGACCAGTGAGAATTTCTTGGGGAAAACAATATTCGTAGGGATCAAGCAATTTGAGTGCAGATAAGTCTTCATTAACCATAACAATACAATGGGACAAACCCTGCATGGCAAGTACAACGTCTATTTCATACTTGACAATACTAAAAGAACTGTGCTTTATTTTCCATATACAAGACCCCACCTGTGGGGTAAATGTGTAACATGGTTTCAGTGGACTCCAAGCCTTATCATCTCAACATTATGTCTGCCTCTACTGCCCTCTAGCCAGTCATATAAGCTGCATCTTCACACCCAGTGTCATTGGGACATGTATTTCAAACTGCTCAGACTTTTCGTGCCCAAAGCAGTTAGCACTTGATGAGCCTCATACCATTATAAGAGCATCAGGCTGCTGCCTTCAGACTGGAAACACCAGCCTGGAATAATATTTTAACTTACTGATGGCCATAGTAGTATGGCTCCTTTGGAATTCTTAACACAAATGGAAATTGTCCTCCTTCAAAACCCAATTTTGGTAGCGTATTCCTCTGTGTCTGACCTTTATGGGGTCTTCCACAGCGGCCACCTCCATGCTGTCCTCTGGGTTTCTTACTCTGAAAATAAAAAGAAGAGCATGTGATATCCTAGTGAGAAGTAGTCAGAAAGGCCAAATAGCGTAACGGCCACAGTACTAAACGGCCATGCTTCTGGAATGGCCATAAAATAAACAGCCATATTGTTTTTATAGCCCAAATTATCTGTCTTGTAATCTGCATATCTTGTGATTCTTGCTTAAAAGCTTGTTTTTATTTCTGCACTCAAATCACATATTTATCTCTTACAAAATACTAGGAATTCGTTTTGATAATATGTAGACGTCTATTATCAATAATAATTGTTATATTGCCTCAGCTTGCCCTTCAACATAAAAAATAAATAAAAAAACCTTTCTGTGTTAAATTGTATTGTCTTGAAAAATATATTATACTGTATGTAAATAAATAATGACCATGACTGAAGTTGATTTTGTAATCCTTGGCAATTGCAATTACGGCAGCAAATTAAAGCTACATGTATACTGTTCTGGACCATTTGATTACACATGCTGTGTGACCATCCTGATTGTAATTAATTAATGTAAATTGGAATTTCTCCAAAAGCATAATTACAAGCACGCACAACTCAATCGTGGTTCCTATCTATATAAAAAATCAATCACGATTCCAACCTTAGAAATATACATATAAATAACCAGCAACACTAATGTGGCCGTTTCCGACTGTGGCCGTTCTGACCGAACCCCCAAATCAACCATTCTACTAAAGAGGTTTTGGTTCTACCAGTAAACTTCTAGACTAGCAAGATCGACAATCCGGGTTAATACTGGCTGTACACATGGACCACCCCGAAATATTGAAAATCGGATAAAACTATCAAATTAAACATTGGATCCAAGTTATTTGGCGTCAAGAGAGCGATAAACAGTGCTTTTAAATAAAGGTCAAACTTTCATCGCGCAAACTAAATATTTCTTGGGGCTGAACAAATGCATAAGTTAAATTACCCTGTGTAATGTTCCTGGTAGTGGTTTCAGATTGTTCAACGCCACCTTTGGCAGATTCCTGAGTAAACTGAAAGCTTTTTCCATTTTGACATTTGCTGCTCACATGGATCAGTCCGCCATGCTGACCTACTGCGCATGCGTATTCAGAGGAGCAGCCCATAAGGAGTCGTAGGGGACGCAGGTTTGAAAATTTGCCCGGGAACTGTAGGTCTACTTGTACGCTGGACATTCTCAGAACTAACTACCATACGTAGATTAAAGAACAATAATTAGTGTAGTTTCGATGGACCTTTTTATATATAGTGGACTGATGAAAATTAGGTTAAAAAAAACATGCACTTGTATATTTTCTAGGACCATAAGCTCTTGTTTTGGCAGTCATGTGTCGTGGTTCGTGCGTGAGAAGCCCAATGGATCAGTTTGGAATGAACGCCAGGGGGCAGCATTGCCGAAGGGAGGAGGACGCTGCAGCAGTTGCCAGGGTTACCAACCTTTCATGTCCTAGGGCGAACAAATCCTTAATATCCCACTAAACCCATCAATGTATATATTTACACGGTTAAAAATCTTGCAATTTTACCCTGATCGTTTAATATTGAACATACGACTGCTAAGGGCTTCTGGGCAGGGCAGGGTGTTGGGATTTAGGGCTGCAGGGCACCTTTTCCCAAGGCCCTTGGGCACCTTGGACGTTATACGAGTGTCCGGTGATTGTACAAGGCCGGGAAAGCATACGAACGATGGGCCCCGAGCTCTTTTCAATAACTACAACACCCGTCGGGCAAACATACATATTTTTGCATCTTTTGTTTCAGCAACTGGACGTTTTGCAATTGTTTGGGGCCATGCTAGTTCACTGTGGAGGTTGCCATAAATATTACCTGACTCTCTTAGGGTATGTCCAGTATAATTCGTGCCATTTGTGGAAAGAGTTCCTTTATAAACTCCACGCAGTGTGCATAATGGGATTTCTTGGAAAGAAACTGGCAAGGACTGGGACATTGTTCTGGATTGGAATGAACACAGTCACATATTGTCTCGTCTTCGAGGGGCAATTTCATTCCGGATTACTGGTCTTGGAAATGACGAAAAAGAAGATTTTTATTCATAGCTCATTTACCTCATGGGATGAATTTACACAATCCAATGGTTACCTCAGTGAAATAATGGGTAACCTAAAATTTGTTGGGGAAAAAAGTGTCTTTGAAAAGGAGACGTTAAAATCGCCACCGATTACAGTAGCACCATGAACCACCCAAGAGCAGTCCTAGCGGTGCAAAATTGACAGAAGCAATGCCAGGGGAGGCATTAAAATAATTGACATGGAGTGTTTTTTTTTGCCTCCCTCACTTGTCAGCTGATGTCCTTTCACTTGATTGAGCCATTGACAAGGAGTGTGGAGATTAACAGACATGAATGGTTTGGATCCTTCCTTGGATCTCACCTCAAGTGCAAGGTGAGTGTTGTGTCGTTTATCAACTGTGAATGGCCGTGACCTCTTCAGGGGCTCAGCTGCTCTCAACCCCTCAGCTGTTTCATGGATGCTTCATGGCTGCATCCAGCCGCATCCTCACATCAAAAGCCGCAACTGGATCCTCTGCCCAGCTTTTAATTACCCCGCAAAACCATCTCCACTTCACTGGCCAAATCCCTTTCACACTTGGCTTGCCTCCCCCCCCCCTCGTTCTTCCCTCATGCTTGCCACTACATGAATGTCAATCGCATTCTGAACATGCCTATATTGCATTATCAACACTAATATGTAATGACAAAGTATTGCTGTTTCATTGTACCTAGATGTTTGAAGACTCCATGCATTGTATTCTTCAGACAGCCCCCCCCCCCCCTCCTCCCCCACCCCATTTCACTCTGCGCCAAGTGATGCTCCCAGACACATGGCATGCAATGCACGCGTTGGCGCGAAAACCAATCCTCTGATGCAAATGATGATGTCGTCTGCAACAAATTGCCTCGATCAAATGACAGCCATTTCTTTTTTAAGCACTCTTATGTTAACCATACGATCCGTTAATACAAGTTTTACTCTCCACTCATCCATTAACAAACCGCATGATTCACATTTTGGCATCCATAAATATTTTTGTTGGCTTTGCATCTAAGCCTTTAAGTATTACCTCATGCCAGTTACATTAGCCTCAGACAGATGTTGTCAGTCTTTACAGTACAAGATCATTTAATAATTCCAATTTAAAGTATTCTGACGCCCTCTGGTGTAAATGGTTAAACTATATTTACAACACGCACCCTAGATGGCGCCTGAGTGTCTGTTGACAAAGTGCGCGTCAACATGATTTTTTCGAATGAACTAAAAAATATCAAAACCTTTCTGTTTCCATATATATATCGCCAGTCAGGGTTGGAACATAACCAGTAAACAAATTAATATATTATAAGCCCGTTCGTAGGGCACCAACACTGGGAGCAACTAGCTGCTACAAAAAAAAAAAGTGTTGTCAAGACTCACGGGGGGGGGGGGGGGCACCAGTTGTATAGACACATCATCGCCATCACAAAAACCCCTAGTAAGTAGCACCTTGGATGAGGGAAGCAAGGTTTGAGCCAAAGAGACTGGTGGGGGGACTCATTGTCTGAGAATTTGAGTCAGGACAGAAATCAAATAATAAAATCTAGAATGCTCTGATGCCATTTACGTACTTTCCAGCAGTTTCAGGTACCTACCTTGTGAACATCAGACCCTCGATCACACCTCACCGGCGTAGAGGCCTGGTCGAGGGTCTTGCGTCAAGACTGATTTGCAAATGATACAAATATCATAAATATAATGATGTAACAATTACAACTTAGTTTACATGGAGACAAGTCACTGTTTTCTCCATGGCATTTGGACATGCAACCTGTGGTTAGTGAATAGGTATGTAGTTACATACAGAGGGCAGCACTAGCTAACCTCAGCAGCTTCTCAACGCAAAGTTCTACCTCCACTAATAGGAGTTATAATATGAAACAGAAAACTATTAATACAACAGGTGATGGTGCTACTGTTAATTGGCTGATAATACACACATTTTAGGTTCGAAGTTTTGTGCTTTATTGTTAAAAAAAACTCTCAATTATCAATTCAGTTAGGGACAAAGCTTATCTCAACAAAGTCCACACTGAAGCCTACACCTTTAGCAAAGTATTGAACTCCATTTCCTCATATATAAGGAGTTATAATTATCTATTTCAGTGAAACAGCATCAGGACACCTTGACTCACCTGGTATAAAAAAATGTCCCACCTACTCTACACACTATCGCCATCTGGTGCTAAGTTGCAGCAGTTCAGTTATGAAACTTTGCCAAATTAGCAATATTTGAAATAGAAAGAAAGAAAGATAGATAGATACATAGATATCGAATTAAATATTCACTGGAAATCATATAATAATATTCACCAGAAGTATATCATATAATAACATGTGTATGCAAGTCTCTTTCTTTTTAAATCATCGCTCTTTGTATGACCCGTAGTTCAGAGATGGTCACCGCACAAGCCTTTTGTCTATGTCTATCTCTCATGTCTAATTTTTTTTCTATGTTTATGTCTATGTCTCAATGCTACTGGGTCTGAAGCTTAGTCAGCTTATATGACAAGCTGCCAGAGGCAGATGTAATGATGAGATGACAGGCTTAAAGTCCGCACCATACACATTTATCCCATGGGTGGGGTCTTTTACATACCTCAGCATAGACACCAAGTATAATGCTCCTAGATTTTAGCTTCATATCTGAATAATAAAGAAAGAAAAAAAATTGTCTGAAGTAATTGGAAACTTTGAAGAGCCAATATTTCACAGAACCCAGTGCTTATAATATTGAGAGGAGATTGCCATCTTGGGTCAGTGTGGATATCTTGGAAATCATCTGCCACCTGGTCAAGAAAAGGCAGGTGATACGTTAATTGACTTACAAGTATAGGATATGGAAAAAAAAATGTATTGAGTGGATAATACTGAATATAGATATTCGCATTGAATATTCATGCTTTCATTAGAAATATACATCAAAGCTTATCTACCTGGGTCAAACAACTATGGCCATAGATATATAGAATGGCCAGGGGCTATTTTGAAGAATATTTCTCACTGGTCAGTGAGTCACAGGTCAGCACAGGATGTCCTTCTGACAGTGCACTTTTATTCATAAGTATATATACAGTTGGGCTTTGTATTGTGACTATTTAACTGTAGTAGGATCCAAAATAAATGTCCAATAAAAAGTATAGAGCAGCGGAAAATCACAAAAGATGTCACCAAAAACAATTTCTCTCAGGAATATTTAAAGTGTCCTGGTTTCCAGAAATAAGTTGTGTGCCTTCTAGTTGTCATAATAATGGTCACACAGAAAAAAAAACTTACCAAGCTGATTTATAATAAATATGAAAAATATTAAAAACCGGCCATAATCTTTGAAACTTGTCTGTATACATGGCATATATGATTATTCAAAAGTCTTCTATATATGTGAAAAAAAAAAATTTAAAACATGAATTAAAAGATGAAAATGATTATATAGAAATATTGGTTAATGGTAATGTGACTTGTAACGTGCATGTGTGTCACAGAATAGTTGCTATAATTACCATTTCGTCTTGTTATATTTTGTCTTAAATTTTATTCAAAATCTTATATTGTGGTGTTTTACCTATTTTTAACTAATCAAGATTATGGGGAAAAATTTGAGGCTGCCACAGAAAAGATATAATGAGCATTACAAATCAAGCCTTTCATATAATTGTTCCCCACTGTGTAGGTGGTATGAAAAAATGGTTCAATAACCTTTTAGTTTTATATAGAAATATGATTTAGAATCACTTTTTTCTAAAAAAATCTCTGGAAAAGTTTTGTTTATGCTTCTAAACTATGAAACCGGTGAAAATATATTTTGCAAATGAATAAATATATAGATAAAGTAGAGACCATTTCTTTGTCCTCATTTGGATCTCATGCATGTCACATGGTATTATTGCCATCACACTGTTCACTTAGGATCGGGGGTTAATGTATTTACAAGTCATAATTTCTGCAGCCTCAGGCCATGTCCTACACATAGAGGAATTTGCCTACTGAATATATTCTGATCCTGATGCAGCTGCATGGATATATTGAGTGATATATATTTGAAAATGGGAGTGGACATGATGCAGTCGAACTAATAAACATATCACTGCATTAAAATGTCATTATTAACTCAACCCATGTCTGCATGTCAGAGAAACTAAGGGATTGTCACTTGTGCAGGGTGATTTTAACGCGCCCCCAGAAGATGACAACTAACTTCATGAAAAGTAATTTATAGCTCCATTCTGCCCGCCAAGGGTTCTGTCATAATTTGTGAAAGTTAAAAGTGAAAAAGCAATTTTGCTGCAAATGGTCGTGCTTGATACGGAATGTATACATTTCACAGAAATGACGCGCAGTTTTTGTGGGGATAAATTAAATGGGCAAAATTATCCTGTTAGAAGAGGAAACATCCACACTCGATATTCTGTGCTCAATGTGCAGCTCTCCTCACCACACACCACTCAATTATTTCTACTTGTTAAAATTCCTGACTGTTTTAATTGCAAATCTTAAGTAATGCCAGTCTTGGTTCTCTTGTTAAGGGAGATATTTGTACCATCCTCTTATCATACAAGCAGTGGCGTCTGCTGGCACCATTTGTGTTTTTATTTTTTTTTGACAGCATTCAGGAGTGAGAGAATGAAGGAATTCAAAATCCACAGGTTTAATTAGGGGACTATTTTCATGCGGAGGAATTTTACGAGACGGAGGACATTTATGGGGAGAATGAATGATCGCGCATGTCTTCGTCTGGTCAACGTTTTGGAGGGAAGGCTGAGACAGGTACGATGATAATGCACAATGCACTTGTTGCCATGACAATCCTCTCTGTGTCTGCTTCATGAAGGCCTCTAACGCAACTGGCCTATTATGGTCATCATAAGTGGACACAGTACCCTCCCCCTCAATCGCCCCAGATGAGGGCCTGCCAATTACCCTCCCCAGCTCCCCACACAGCCCCCTCTGTTCCCCTTATTTATTCTGAAATAAGTAAACTGCTGGACTAATGATGATTTATATCCCCGTTGGACGCAACTGACGCCCATATTATTTTTGCCCTCAGCTGCGTGGACCTAGAATCACAACTCAACTCACCTGGCCAATAAACAATGGTCTGATTACGAACTGATAACTTTGCAACTGCAACATTCTCTGTTTTACGAAAGTGTGTCTTTTGTTTTATTTAGTTACTTTCTTTCCAAGCTTGGTCTGTCCCCCTGTCAGTTTCCTCCAAAGCCCCACAAGGTGATGAGTCGAAGAGCAAGTGGACAGTGGTCGCCCCAGGACGATGATCACTAAGCCAGACTGACCAGTCTTAATGGTCATCAAAGAGGTGCGGACAAGCAGTGCTTTTGGGGCTGGATTGACCATCTCCATCTGCTAGCTCTAAGCGAAAGTTGCCCAAGGATGCAACCCTGGACTTCAGAGGGACAAGTGGTCAATCTCTGATGCTAATCACCTACAGCCGCTTAGTGGTCATCGTGAGTGGACATAAGTCCAGTTTAGCTGTCCTTTCAGGTGGCTGCATTAAAAACAAAGTGCGAAGGGAGGGGGCTGAGCTGTCTTCAGAAACGACCGGGGTGCCAGTCGCCAGCGGACACTTTGGCAAAGGGGGACATTAGGTGAAATGGATACGAGGCCAAATGCAGGGGCCAGATTACAGCTCGCTGAAGATAAAACCATTTAGAGCATTGCTTTGGACCAGGCACTTTGAAGTCTTGGCACGCGTCTGCAATGACCTTTTTCCCCCGGTTTTGGTCCTTGCCGCCTGCACTTCCTTCAAATGGGGTCTTTGGTTTGATGAGGACCTTTTCAAACCTTCTGCACTTCCGTTCAGCCTTTTCTTTTCCATTTCAGCTGATAATTCCTTGATTCCTTGTTGTGACGTGTGCATGACATTCGTCCATTAAGTTTTATCTCCTCTTGACACGATTCGAAAGCCTTCGTGTTGTTTATTGACTTTACTGATGCGTTCGATTGAGTTGATTGGATTATGAAGAAGACCATGTGTTCATTCTCATGCACTTCGGTCGAGTTATAAATTCATATAGGATGGTCATTTTAGCCCTAGAACAACCAAGTTATTGCAGCTCAGTGGACAGATCCACATCAGTCATTCTGTATCAGTTTCTGTTTCTCTTTTGTTAAATCTTCATTGCTTACGGATCTAATTTTCACTTTATTAAAAAAACACAAGCGTTTCACATCTATTCAAACTCATGAAACATTACCCCGAAATTTTGTTCTTTGAAACTGGGGTGGTCTACTTCTCAGACCAGCACTGACAACTCTATCTGGCCTGATCTAAACATATAAGCCTTATGAAAGTGTTATTTATTTGAGTTGAATGTCACAGGTAGTATTACTAGCGCAGAGTACACACCCACGTGGTTAGGGCTTCTGTCATAATTATTGAAACTCAGCCTGACACGGGGAGGCGCTCGAGGCAACGTTTTTTCACCCCGCAGAGCACTTGGACTTCTGAATTTAGAGTTCGGGGGAAGTTGAAGGATGAGAAAAAGGTGGAGGAGATAGAACAGGAAAAGTCAAATACATCAGAACCTTGACCTAAGATCACCATTTTCTTGCAATGACCACAAATTTCTGTGTACTGTAATGAAATTTTCTTTTATTAAGTATCAAGGCTTCTAGTATGACACGTAGTCAGCTAATGTGCATGAAGCAGACGTAATGATGAGGCGATAAGGCTTGGGGTCCATGTTACACATTTACCCCATTGCTGGGGTATTTTACTTGCCTCAGCATAGGCTCAGAGCACACCACCAATGTAGCTTCTCGTGCAACAGACACCGCGCTCCAACTTAACCCAAGAGTGCCATTTCCTAAATTCAAACACCCATTGGCTCATCTCGAAGGTTATCTTTGTTATTCCCAACTTTGAATTGTCTCCTCCGCCTATTGCTTGTATTCCTACAGGCAGATGGAGGAGGGAGAGAGAGAGAGAGAGAGAAGGCGGGGGGGCTGTTCTTCTCTCAGAATTCTTACGTGCCTCCTCACCAGGCAAGCGCCCCGCCTAATTGCCCCCCGCCTCTGCAATCAGCCCCACCGCCAAACTGTAATTTAGCCCATTTGGGCAATTTGGTGCCCTTGTCAGGCCATTTTGCCGAGCAGCGAGTGGCGCCGTGCGGCGGAGGGTGGTCACCTCACCCGTCCAATTGCAGGCTCATTAGGGCCCCATCAACATATACATAATGCTAGCTATAGTTTATTAGCCTGTCCATCATTAACATGTCAAGCCAGACCCATGTGAAGCCAGTGCCTTACAGGGTGACAAGCAGCTGTGGGGTAAGTGCCTTCACCCCCAAGACATGCCCCCGGCCGGATATATGCCCAGTGCGCATGCCTCAACATGGCTCCCAGGCAACCAGTATAAGCCCTTCAGATTGGTGTACCTTAGATTGACTTCTAGCCTTTTTCTAAAACTGTGAAATGACTGCAGTTGTGTTACACAAGAAAATAAAAAAGTAAATACTGTAACAACCTTGTTTGCCTATTAGCTTCATGGATGATTAATCAATAAAGAATATTCAATGGGCACAAACTTATGCTACTTTTGATCTGGCCATTAATGTAATTAGATTTAAACTTTTCATTAATTATCAAAGTGGCATTTTGGTGAAAGGAATCTCGGTGGATTGACAGAATGATGCTGTACTAAGTTAAAACATGCTAGACGGACATGAGGCCATCAAATATTCACCAGTTATGAGATGCTTGCATGTGTAGCATGCTAAGCATGGACGGTGAACAACAACATGTAGAATGTAGCATATATAATGTTTACTGTTGGTTAGACGAGCTGTGCTATGGTCAACTTTGAGAACGATGTGATGCCAAGCCAGTCTTCTTTATATTGTCATTAAGCATGTGTCAGAGATCTAGTTGCTTAAACCTTATCCAATTTAAGCATGTGTCTCGATTTTAACCAGACCTATAGTGACCCTGTAATATAAACATGTAGTAAATGTTCTGTATACATTATATAAATATATTTAACAGAGTTCCATATTTTAAAAGGCTGAGCAAATGGTATTTTCAAGACAGCATGCAGATTCGCCATTCTGCAATGAAACAGGGATAATCTGAGCCAAGTAACTAGTTATGTGATTACACATTCATAAGATTCATAAGGTGATAGGCTATTTACTTGTACTGATATAGTGTCTTGTTACACCACTGTAGCATGTTATAGACTTACTACAACTAATCAGAAAATTGACATATGGATGATGTGTGGCTTAAATAATATATTATGTGTTTTAGCCATACCGCCCCATTCACATAATTTAGTAATTATGGCTTTCTTTAAAAGGATGTGCTAAAACTATTGAATAAAACCAATTTTTAGGTACCATAAATGAAGTAAATTCATAAAATATAAAATTCATTCATATACTTATATCATTGGATGTCACTATACAGTCAAAAAACCAATATTTTTCCAAAGTTGAAATCTGTTCAATTAGGTTATGGGCTTCCTTGATGTGGACATGAAAGGGAGTCTGCAATAACATAAGTGGCACGCGCATATTTGAGAGGAGTCCAGCTTGGCCAAGGTGGCCAATTTGGGCGAAAGCAGAATTTTGATGAGTGACTTTTTTGCATGCGGCCACTCCTGCTGGTGAATGTCACAACTACTTGGTCTATACCTTGGATGTCTATACCCAATGTTGGATGGGCCTCTTTTGATGAGCAAGAATTAACATAAAAGATTTTAAGATAAACTGGCGCAAAGAAACTTTTCACACATCCAACTCGTTTGCTATTTGCGCAACGTCAGTGCGTGAACTTTTAATAACAACAATGCCAGGGGCGAATATGATTTGGAAATATGAAAATCAAAGATGCAAGCTGCATCAGCAATGATGTGATAGCTGGCCACTGAGCTTTGTTCTCTTGTCAGTCAGATGGAAATGGAGATATCAGCAGTAATTGACAGCTGTTTGTATGTGTGATGTGAGTGGCCAGATTGCTTCTCAGTCAGTCTGCCCCTTCAAACGACTTCCCCCGGGCTCCTTCCCCATTTTTTTAGACTCAACTGCCCGCAGATGGAGACCACCAGCCCCCCGGCCCACCAGCCACTGGCCCCCGGCCCCCGATCAACTTGCTGATAACCGTGAAATATGGAGTTGGGGACAGCGGGGCCACGGTGACATGGGCCCCTCATAACGGCTGCACTAATCATACCCAGTAATTACTGACAAAACTCGCAAAATTCCCCGGCCAAAAAGCCAGTTGCTCAGCAGTGACAGGCCAGTCTCGGTTAATGGTGTGACATGTTCTTTCATATATTCTGGAATGTCGTCCCATTTATGCCAGGTGTTGCAACCTCCTTTCAAATTTCAAATCTACTTCAAAATCAATGCCCACCACCTATAATTTACATCAAACCTTGTTTATGATTACTGCCAAATGTGTGTGTTCCAAAATATTTACAAAGAAAATTTGAGAAAAATTGTCAAGGTGAAATCTGAGCGCCTGTATTCTTGAATAACTGGTTCTTGTATGAAAATGATTTAAAGGGCGGATGTTTTATTGAACTTTTTAAAAGTTCTGAAAAATGTCTTCATATATGTATCTTTATTGTCTGTGCTTTTTTTTTTTTTGGGGTTAAAAAACAGTTAAGCAGAAATGCCTATCCCCAACCTCTCTCGTATACATGGTAGTTATAGAGGCGTAGACACTAAGCATTGTTTATGGCTTATTTTCACCGTTCCGTTTACCAAGTTGTATTTTGCATTTTCTGTGTAATGAGATCCTGTCAACTGCTTCCGCTGAAATTCATTTTCGACATCCTTTCTGACGTTTTAACTGAACTGCTGTCAACGAGGTGAGTTAGAACTGACTCGGCAGTAAAGGAAAATTTCAGCGGCGGAGCAACAGCCTCCAATATTGGGGTGCAACAGCTTTGGGCGCAATTAAAACCTGCTTTTGACGAAGAAGCCATGGTCAATATTTAGCAGGCAAATGGTGCAACTGAAAGCAACGAGTAAGGAGAAAAAAACAAACATTACCTTATAATGGCTGTGACATTTATTTGCAATTGTCATCCATTTGTAAGACATTAGATGTGGAAATTATAGGTGTAACAGAGCATGTGCGCTAAGTGGAAAAACTTAACAGGTGTTTTAAATGCTCAATAATTGGGAAATATTGGTTTCTATGATATTTTACCAAATTGTAGACGAACTTCAGTGAAAATTCCACTACACAAACTTCGTCTGATATCTCCCGCCATTTTCTTCGGCGCCAAAAGTTTTTCTTTAGTCAAATGGCGTCAAACGATGTGCGCAAATTAGCAATCAAGTAAATTACAAAGAGAAGGAAATGTTAGGGACTTGTAATTTGTAGTTTTGCTGAATAATATGTAGGTAAGAAGAAGAGCGAATTTGCGGGGCTCTGATTAGGGGTTTTGTTTGGAGGCAAGAAGACAAACGGGGGTGTGTCTGAGGGGTAAAGGGGAGCAGGTCAAGTTTGCAATGGTCAACAAAATGACCACCTAGTTCAGGATGACAGTGGGGACGAGAACTTGAAACCAATGTTGACATTTTCTTGTCTCTCATCTTTGATTTATCGCTTTCAAATAATTGAACGCGTTTAAATTTTTTCAAACACTGCTTTTGAATGGTTGAATTTGTGATATATAAAGAGAGCCCAGTAATTATGAGAGACAGTGCACATGGCGCGCTTCTTTTATAGCTATTATTAGTCCAATATCATAATCGACAATTTCTTCTGGGAACTGCACTGTAGCAACAATCTGACGCTCTTTTCATGTAAATATGAGCAGAAAAAAACCACCTTTGTGGCAACTTTCTAGGCAAATTCATTTCAGACTTCAAAGACTGCGTGGTCTAATTACTGTTGGTCTAATTACATTCAGCTGGGGAGATGTAATTATTACATGTCAGTTTATACAAGGCAACATTGCAACTCTGTAGAAATAGCTGTCTCTTTATAGGAAATGTATTGATGTCAACCGTGTGAATATTTCTTTGTGAATGGCTGATATCATTCTGATATTACACTCCATATTGAACATACCTGACTGAAGTCTTGTGAAAGAATTTCACCTGGAATTTATGGTGATATTGCGCAATAAAGATGCTTCCCCTTATCTTTTAAAACTTTTTAGATATATCATATCTTGTGTAGTTTATGGGGAATTTATCTTATTGAAAAGGTATTAACACCTGGGTGCTATAGATAGTGACATTTCTGAGCTGCCCCTCCTCTTCACTCTGAATGGGACAATATACTGGGAAGTAATTAGACGAAGAGCATGACTGCAATATGCATTGCTGCCCATACATAATGAAACTTCTTTTTAATGTTCTGGGTGGTAAATTTGATGGCATTTTAACAAAAGACCAAAAAACCATGAATAATTGACCAAAAAATATCTCATAGTTGATAATTATCTGTGCACTGTCACAATGATATAGATACTCGGCAAACTTATATAAAAAACAAACACAATTTGATGCATTCTTATCAGAAACAAAAAGTATTTAAAAAATGTGTATCTTGTTCCTACAGTGGCCACTCGATATAATGGAACATAACACATGTCTGACAAGTTATAGCCCCAACCCTTGAATATATAATTTTACCCTTACCATTAAATATAGATGTATTTAATATTTTCAATGTATTTCCCAAAAGAGGAGTATGTAAGAATCTGGAAATTCTAACACAAAAATCATGCTGCAGATACTCGCGAAGCTGATAAATCTATTCAGGGTTTCCTGTATCGAGGTTTCGACATTTAAATTACCATTCACAATATCAATTCAGAATTTTTTTTTGGATCAATAGGGAATAGCCCAATTTTTCCTTTCTTTCTTTTTTCTTTAAAATTTTTTTCTACCCTTAATACAGGCCAAAGGAAAATTGATATGAGTGTCAGTGTTTTGCTTGCATCCATCGTTTACCATAAACAGTGTACCACATTCAGCACATTGGGCTTATATTTTTGGAGAGCGGTGTATTTACGAAATGCCTTACTTCTGTATGTAGTACTATGTACATATGTATTATAGTAATTAATTTGTATGTACGGCCCGGCCCCATGCTCTATTTTGGCAAAGTTTCGCTTTAGGATCATCATCATCCGCATCAGTTCTGCTGCAGCAGCAGCAGCAGCAGCCTGCAGGGGTATGTGCTGAGGGCGATAATGAAGTTGTCTACCTGGCCCTGCAGCCCTCACCTGTCTTACACCTGCAACTGCTCTTTAGTCCTGTAGCCCTGCAGTCCATCTGGCTTAGGGCCTTTAGTCCTGCAGCCAGGGCACTTGGCCAGATCAAGTACTAGCATGTGAATCCCATTGAAATACATATATCAACAGGTGTAAATTGTTTCTTACTCCTCTATTCACATTTAAAGGGATTGATTGCACATGAGGCAAATATATTGGACCTTTTCCTTTTTTTAAATCAGTGCAGCGTTGTTTTCATTATTTATTTTATTTATCAAGAGATGAAACACTATATGATTGTTCAATATCAATCATAAAACTTGCTGTGCGCCTAAGTTTTTCTCAATTTCAGGATCTATTTCCATGCATAAATTTGTCTGTTTTGGTTGGGCTAATTGGCCTACGTGTGTGTAAGCCTATCAAATAAATTTTTTCTTAAATACTATATGTTTATGTGTTTAATAATTCTAACGTGTCAATAAGCCAAAATATAGTCATACTCGTATCTGTATATCTACCTATCTATAATCTATAGATCATGAAATGTTTGCATGCAGATTTGAAATGTGATACTGATTTAAATCTGTTCAAATTCAAGCTTAAATGATTGATCCTAGGTGGTGCGTCATGATTTTATAACTTTGTGTTTTTGAAATATTTTATTTAAAAAACAGTTTTGGCTGAATGTTGTAATCCCGTATTTATATATATTTGAATAAATAATAATAATAAATAAATAAATCTATATCAAAATGTTTATGCAATGTGCAGTTCAAGTGACTTTGGGGGCATTTTCGAATGTCTGCTCGGTGTCTCATCTCAACCTGACAGTCCCCAACTGAAGGTCAGACAAAGGTCACTTTGGGCGCTTGGATCTCACTGCAAAACTTGGCATTAGAAGGACCTAATGGTGTTTGGATTCTTTGAGGGGCCTTTTTTGGCAAATGTCACGATTTCGTAAGTGTGGTCCAGTGGAAAAGGGCAAAGGGCAAAGGAAACAAGTCCAGTACCAGGTACAAAGAGTGTACAGTGAGTGAACTCAGATTAATCTCAGATTTTTCATTTCCTCCCAGATGAGATGTAAACGCGTATGAACAAAATCCAGGACAGTTGCAACTAGAGTAATAATGTTTTCTCTTACAAATTAAGTTTAGAAATAAATAAATTTTATAGACCTATGATAAAGTTTGCATCATCATCATCATCATGGAATTATACAAATGATTATTCATTACTTAATCTGCAGCCAAGATATTGGAAATTTTAGTCTAGTAGGGCATTTTGCAAATAATTTCAGCTACTTTTTGATCAACTTAAACGGCATAATTTTGCGGCTCCTCAGAGAAATTTCTACTGTACAGATGAATTAATATCACTTGTGTGACACAAATATAATTGATTAATTGATTAATTAACTGATTGATTGAAAATAATTATAAAAAATTAATAATTAGTATCTCTATCACAAATTTGTAAAATAGAGAGCTTTAAATTGTTACAAAATACGAAGCTAAGATTCGGATAAATGAGCTATTTTTAGCATATTCAGAGCTCTAGTCAAAGTCCACAACAGTCGGCGCGGAGCTAAGAATAGCATAACTCGTCGGCCGGAATAGCTCAGTTGGGAGAGCGTTAGACTGAAGATCTAAAGGTCCCTGGTTCAATCCCGGGTTCCGGCAATTGTCGAAACACTCGGCGGTCGACACTTTTTCATCTGCATCATCTTTTTGTGCAAAATTTTATTTTATTTTTGTTAATTGGAAGCAACATACAATGTAGTACATATATCCTACAAAAAGCTAATATTGCCATTGGCCTTGAAATAGGCCTAATAGACCTATTGAATTTTATTTTTACTGTCGGTTCCTGTTCATTACGAATGTTTCAACATTATTAATGATGCTGTACTTAAGACTGTCATGTTAAGGAATAGTACTTCAGATCAGTTATTTACTATTTATGGACCTACACCAAATTATCAATATGTCATGTATACATCTATAATCTGTAAGAAAATAATACAACATGAAAACAAATAAGTCAAATCTAGTGTTCAAATATCATAATTATAACAGACAGTTATTAGGCCTAGGAAATGGTTATAAGTTTGCCTTGACACATGAATCCTGCGTTCCATAAAATTACAAGTACACAAAATTCAACTGCATATTAAGTTTGTGTACCACATATTCAGTGCAATAAATGACCGAATTTGAAAGCATAAGCATGCCGGTAGGAAGCAGTTAGGGATTATTAAGTGTTTGGTGTCCTGCAGCCTGGCGGCCATGACACCTAGAGCTATGATGTCATGATGTGCGAATTAGACACTGGCCAAGGGCTACTGCAGCTGCCCCCTGGTCATCTCTGCACTGCTTGACCAAGTGCTGGACAATGCCCTTCAGGAGACAGGGCATGGACAGCTGACTTTTGCTAACTAGTGTTCAAGGGTAGTAAACATCGCCCCGAGTGGATAGTGCGTCTGAAAAGGCTAATGTGTAAATTGAATATCCTCCTCTAGAGGGGTTGAGAAAGAAACACCCCAAGAAATATATTCTTTTGCTCTGTATTCCTGCAAGTGTCGAAAGAGATTGTAAAAATACGACCTGTCAAGCTATAATGCAAACCAAACTTATGCCTCAAATGGATGTATCGGTAATACAATTTTGTACATTATATAAAAAAATGTATTATTCAGTGTGTATTGTAACTGGCAAGGAGGTCTGGGATTTAACACAGTACTCAAAATATGGAATATAGTCTTTCATATTTTTTAAAATAATATCTAACAGAATTCAAGCACATGTTATACGATGTTAACATGATCTTTGTATCTATGAGCGTTTCTGATTAGTAAAATGTTTATAAATCATTCCGTGATATACAGTGGTCAACCATGGTATTTAATATCCATTAATGCCAGACTAAACGAGACCTTAGTCACTTAGCTTTACATGTCTAATTTATTGAGCCAATTAATAGAGGTAGGCAATAATAGCGAGTCATGACCTCGGCTATATTTGCTGCATGTCATGGGAGACCTGCATTAATATGCACATGGTAATAATATCACAATTAATGTCTCGGGGCAGTTGTGATAATGTTGATGAAGCAACAGTCATTATCAGACGTTCAGTGCAGAGCATACTCATAACTAACGGTAAATATTCGGAATTGCATTGACATCAAACACTCCCTTGCATGTGACTGTAAACAAACAGATTCACAAACTACGTCTGCATATTATGCATGTATGTGTACATATTGATATTCCCATTGTATATATATAGATTGCTATATATATATGTGAAGGTTTTGATAAGTAAAATGGAACAATGAAATTACATGCGTGATCTCAACTTTAATTATTATTCTTTTTAAAAACTCGCCCTAGAACCTGTCAGTACCTAAACAACATCAAGACATTAACCCATAGCTAAATGTCTATCTTTGCATTGTTTGCCAATAAAACGAATTGACCAACTAGATATTAATTGACCTGGACTGAAACAAATGGCAGATATACATATCTGGGAAAATACTGTGTCTGTGTTCAAAGCTAACAATGAGCAAAGAAGCCAACACTATATATGTGCAATGGAACTTGATGAAACAATGCCACACTTTAAAGCTATTCCAGTCACCTTTAAAACCTAATTTATTCAAATAAACATTGTACTGACTTTTTATCTTCATAAACATACATATAAACATACATATATTACTCGTTCATAACTTAACATTAACTTCACATTTTTTAACGTCTTGTAAAATAATGCACTTGAATGTTTTATTTACAAGCAATAGAAATGATACGATAACTATTACCCCATTGTATTACAGTCTTTCTTGAAATTTCCATGAGCATTTTTTGGGGTAGATTGTCCCTTCTTCTGGAAATTCCACCTACTCCACTGGAGTCATAACGTTCACAAATCTAAATTTTGAACCATCTTTGAATGGGCCCATCAATCTTTCTGTCGCCCCCGCCAAAAATTCCCCTATTACCAAAAAAATTTGGCTCCCCAAATTGAGTATTTTAAGTGTTTCTATAAACTGCTCCACTGTGATGTTGGCACTTGCTTGTCTCATCCAGTTGAGTGAGATTTATGGAGAATAATTGATATGATGCACAGATAATATAGCAAGTTAATGCTGTGCAATTCCCCCTAGATTGATCCATCAGTAAAAACACGTCAGAAATGATGTAGAGATTGCAATTAAGTCCAGAACAATGCCATGCTGAAGGGAGATTAATATATGTGGCCAGCAAGGTAGCCACGGGCTATCCTGCCTCCTATCTGGTAATTCCCCTCAATATAACTGTGATGAATATTTCGAATGAAATCTGCCCCCAGCCTCATGAGATGGGTATTAGGCCCCATTAATCCAGAGGGAACATGTCCATCATTACTTCTGTCTTCCCTGTCAGATGCCAGGTGGCGTCTATCATTGTGACGTCACAATATACAATATGTCTGTGTGTCAAGGTGAGTATTATTAGGCAATTGGCCAACTGATCATAGATCAGTCTCTTTTATTATCGTACTTTATTTCATGCATCTAGCTATAAAACTTTCAGAGGTGTGAACCAAGGAGATAAACTTTCACCTTATTGAGGAGACACTGTATAACTCACACCATATATACCGTGATATTTCTGAATGAATATGCCATAATTCTAGTGCATTTCTTTGGCTTTAAAAATTCATAGGGCATCGCAACAGTTCTCCTCGGTATCTTTATCCCATTTTGATATAATGCAACACTCCCAGGGGGTATCTCTGGAAAAGTCACCGCAGTTGAATTATAAATGATGTGGAAAGTTTTCAACAGGCTGCTGAGTGTCAGGAGGATGCTTGGATGGAGGTGAAAATAAAGCTTTGATCGAATGAAGTGAATTCACAGAAATGGCGAAAAGGTTGTTTTTTTGTGTGTGTCATTTTTAACGACTTTTCAGACTTATGCAGCAATGAGACGGTGACTGGGACAGTGACAGGGACGTGATTGTGTCTCTGTCCAGGCCCTGAGGACTGGTTATCATCTGACACCTGGTGATGAAGCTGCTGATGAGGCTGAGCTGATGATGCCACCTACAGATGACAATATGCACAGCCAACTCTATGGCTCTTTTGGTTGTCATATGTGGGCCACCTTGTGTGTCTCATTAATCATCTGACGTTGTCTACAACTGGCCCACCTTCCCTTAGGCCACTCAAATGCTTGGTGTAGAAAAACAAGAGGACCCTGTCCCCCTGTCACTGGCACTGCAAGGGGTGCACTGATAACCCCTCTCAATATATATATTACCATAAGTGGTTGCGGTCCTACTTCCGTTGGGGCAACCATATACCCCCTTATAGTCACGATCGGAACCCCATATTACCCCCTCAATATCTGGAAACCCCTCTGTAGAAGTCTGTACCCTAACCGTCATATATAGTCTGTAATCGAGTTAATTACTAGGTTTGTTGTATCTGCTTTATTCTGCCAGTTAATTGTGACTCCACTCTATGTTACAATTGTCAAAAACTTCCTGTAAAAGATAAATACCCAAACATAGCAATTATTCATTACTACATACTTAGAATGAGACCTTGTCTTCCGCTCCAAGCCACTCTCTTATCTCAACGTTCGATTTTTCTGTTCAAGAAGTTTGTAAAAGTGTGGGAAGAATGTGCAGTTTGTGGAAGTAAAACTAAAAAAAATAAAATTATAAAATGATAAAAATGGCAGTAAAATCTTCCAAAAATGGGAGGGGCACAATTCAGTGGCATATCTTGGAGATATGTGAAGGTCAAAATTGTTTGACAGGTTCTTATTTTTGCCTGCAAGCAGCTACCAATAGCTAGGCACATGCTGATAACACAAGTTGTACATCTAGACAGTTCCACATTAGCAGAAAAAGGTCCCTCTTGTAGAGTATGGAAAAGCTAAACACCTGAAGGCAACAGTTATCTCATAGTCTTCCCCCGAACCAGGATGCTTTCTTGACATAGGCAAAAACTTGCATGACATGCTTTGTCAATTAAGTCGCGAAATTGTATGCCATCGATTACACCACTCATTAATTATTGTTGTTCTATGGATAAATTCTAAATTGTGGCACTATGGAATATTGTATAAGGCCTATATTGCGTTTATATTAAGTTTTAGTCTGTGCAAATAGTTTTGAAATACCGTCTGTTACATTCTTTAGTTTGCCATCCCATAAGGTCATGAGAAAATCCCTTCACCATAGAAAAATGTAGGTAACAATGTAAAAATCTCTAAATTGGCAATTAATTACAAGAATGACAGTCAATAGATAGAGGAAATTGTGATTTTATGAGATTACTGGAGGACATTGACACAACTCTATATGTCCTAAGGAGAGAAGCATGTTGAGGTGGCGTCACATTGCGAGGTAGTTTCCTGAGAGTATGACTTACATTTTGAAATAAGGGAAAGTACTGAACAGGGCGATTATATATTGATCTGGTAGGTGCTGAAGGTTGAAGGACGTTTTGTCATCAATCGACGTTTCTTGGTTTAAAATGGACCGAAATAAAAGTCAGGCATCAGAGTAAATTTATTAGGGGATCGTGATTCGCTGTGCGAGCTAACTAGGTTATGAGGTCATCAATCAGAGAATTCAAATGTCCAGCGCCCATCAAGGGCCTAGACAGCCAGGTTTTTCCAATTGAATTGTTGCATCAGACTTTTCTTCTATGGAAGAGCATCTGATGCAGATGATTTATTGATGGCATCTTTTAAACTTGTATCAGCCACAAATCGACACAAAAGACTGGCGAGGCTTGTGATGGAGAAACAACAAACCCCGTTGTCGTATGACCTTTTGCGAGGGACACAGAGTCAGCGGCAATTTACGACCGTCAGACCTTTGTTGTCGATCTGTCATCCGCCTTTGTTCTAAACTAACATTTTAAGTTCAGGACAGACTATTAAAAATGCTGCCAAGACTGCGATTGTCTGCCCTGATGGGATCAATGGATCCTCAATAAACGCATGACGTGGGCTTGGATCCCTTTGGATCCCTTTGGATCCCTTTGGATCCCTCTGCCTGTGATTGATCATACGGAAGATCACATTGTGATCGCCTTGGACATCAGGCTCCTGCTGCTCATCCCAGTTGACATTAACACCCTCATGTCATAGGGATGCAGACTTCTCTAAATTTGGTCCTCCAAAAAAGTCACGCGACCTCTACAATTGCAAAAGACCTTTTTTCAGTTTTGCTTTTTCTTTATAGATGACTTATTGTGCTCATCATCAGTGGAGAGAAACACGTTGTTTGTGTTATATTGTATATATCTCTACAAAGGTGTCATGCTGCCAACAAAGATAATACCCCAAAAAATCTGTGGGTTAGATATTTGCAGACACGATTCTGGAAATCTGTATTTCAGTCAGGACAACAAATTTAAATAAACATTTCTGTTACCTGTGACCTTAAAAAACATTTATTCGCCAATCAGCCCACACAATACGTGTCAAAATGTGAGCAAACCATCTATCACGTTTGTCGCCTGTCTTTTTCATTGAATTCCCGGCCGTTTGGTTTTGGTGAACTTTTTTTGTGATAGAGGTTGATCACAATCATTCTGTTTTGAAGGAACCATTGTAATACACAATTTTGACAGGGAGAACATTGCCAGGTCACCTTTATCGGTAATAATCGTGGCCTGGATCATTTGTGGAGGCGTGAAAAGCATCTGGGCTTTGTTTTCTGGCTTTGTTTTTGCTTTGATTTCTTTATTATGATTTTGAAGGGCAGTTTTTAGAGGAAGGTCTTGGCAAGCATCCAGTCCCTTTGTGGAGAAGATCAACCCAAATTGTGGCGGGGGTGACCCAAGGTGCAACACTTCATAAAATCTCAATCAGGACTTAAAGGCCGCCTGTTTGGCTGGACCATAAATCAAGTTTGAAAAGCATTGATGAAGTGAAAGCGAATTCACTGGCTCGTCAATCGCTCTTATAAATCAACAAACGCTCGCGACATTTGCACGACCTACGGAGCGGCGTTTACGTCCCAGTGACATTTTGCAAGGATTTTAATCAGAAATGAGCCGCTCTGATTTATACCTGAGACTTTATGAATATTTCAGTCAGCTGCATCAGCCGGGGAATGGGCATGCAGAAATGATGGAGATGCATCAGACTGATGCTGCATGCATGGGAGAAAGTTGTTTGAAGCACTCTCAAATGATGGCGCGCGAAAGATGCGCTGGGTGGCTTGTGTTTCCCCACACCTGAGGCCCGCTTAACACACGGGGCTAGTTCCAGCTTTGTCTCTTTTGCCTATTGTCTTCTCTTGTTTCTGATCCACAGCTGAATGACATTTCATGTGGTCTTTATGTGCTGTTCACATGGCCCACTTCTCTTCTTGCTGTTGTTTTAGAGCCAGTCATTTCCCTGCATGATGTCTATATATGAGACCGCTGCTTACTTGAGATTTCCAAATACGTACTTTTATATTTTCAAGGTCACTATAGACCCGGCTTCTGAACGAGACCGGCATCTAATAGATGCCATCTATTGTAAACAACCTGTAATCGTGAAAATATTGTAGTAAGTGGTACAGAGCATGTGCACTTCAATGTATACATGTATATATACAGAATTGGGTCCTCCCACCGGGGTATGTCAGTGGACCTTCAGGGCCAACCTATACTTCAATCGACCCACTTACAACTTACCCGGCAGAAATCTTGATATAAAGACACAACTCATGCATAATCTCTATACATGTACTCAACATCACTGATGTAACTATACAATACATTTGGATGGTCCCAAGCAAGTATACATTGTAATTCGACTGCACACATATATGTATGGTGATCAGCGGAAGTGACTGATGACAAGGTCATTGCTAGGGCATTGACCTCCTCTCATGTCCACACACTGGACTGTCCTTGTCATATTAAACTCAGAGGTCATTAGTAATTCTCATAAACGTCGGAGGTCATGCACTCCGTGCCCATCCTACATTGTCACTCCCTGCAGTAACATCAAATGGTATCGCATCCATTACACATATATTCTAGTGTTCATAACTGCAGGTAAACACAGCAAGGCCACAAAGAAATCCTAAACTCAATCAATTTTATTATTACTCATAATTCGCATTTATTGCAGAGTGCTGATGTAGCATGCCAAACTGACATATCGTGTTCCGACTTATATGTGATGAGGCTGCCCAAACCTCCTGGTGCCTGATGGTTGTGGCTGGCTCCCAGCATGCTCTGCGCCCAAATCACCCAATGCTTCCAATAAGCATCGGCTGAGCCAGTTATATAAGCTGGCTGAGCAGGCTCGTTTTGTTCGCTGGATTAATCGCAGTCGATCGACAGAAAGGTTGATTGATAATTTTATAGGGGGTTATTTGGAGGGCGCTGCCATGACTGGCCCGCCACCTTGGGTGGTTCGTGGGACTTAATGGAACTCTCGCGTTTTAACGTGGCTCACTTCCGGAGCAGCAAAGCGGTCCCAGCCCCGCACAAAAGACAACTCTTGAATTATGACTCTTTTGCAACTGCACTTATTTTCCAAACAGCAACTCTTAACATTTCTCATGAGCCTGGTTTTCTCCCATGCAGACCGGCTGGCTGGCTCGATGCCATGCATGCAGGCCACGATGTGAGGGCGACGTGTGAGGCCGGCCCAAGTGGCGCTCGCTCAGTCCCCGTCTCTGCCACTTTGCAGGCCCCGTGCCCCGCGGCCCAGGAAGCCCGCCACTCCAACCCCCTCCCCCCTGCCCCCCTCATCCGCCTCGCCCCAAACTGCTTCATGAATTATTCAGAAATTGCGGAAAATAAGAGCGAGACGGATCCAGTGGATGGTCACAGCGCTACGACACGAAAAAGTTGATCAATGGGGCTCAGCACACCACTGTCCCTTTAGTTATACCCTTCCACTTGCCCTTTTCATGAGCCCTTCCATTTTACCAATACCCTATTCAGAGATGGCCACCATGAGCTCCAATCAAGACCATTGACAAATGCACCCAGATCAGTCATGACATGTCCTGATATGCGAGTATCCTGATCACAGTGGCTGATGCTGCAGGCGCCCTGTCCAATTGTGTGGTAATCACTCGTGCCTTAGGTGACCATTTGATCCTTGTTAATGAACCTATTTTCTGTGTTTGTGTCATTATGACTTTGCTTGATGTTTGATTCGCTCTGTTTACTTGTGATATGAAAGGACCATGTCACTGGAGGCAAAAGCTGAAATAACTCCATCCTCATCTTTTTGTCACCATTGTCTGGCCAATGTGACAATAACACAAGGTGAAACCGGAGACAAATAATATCCCAGCCCACATGCCACCTTTCAAAAGGTTCTCACAATATTTCAAAAATAAATGAATGGAAAGGGACCACCCTGGCCCAGGTGTAAGATACACACATTACTGGACAGTGTAATTGGCAGAAAATTGTGATTTGTAGTTCTAACCCCTGTCAGGGGGAGACCATTAATGAGTAAGGCGGTGTTCACAGCATGTCCCAGCAGGGGCCCATTGATTCCCTTACAGTGGGTGTCTTCCTCCGTCCTTCCAAATAGTTCCCTTTGCCTTTCATTAATTGGCCCGATTTGAACATATCAATGGATGATAAAAGAAATGTGGTTAGGCTTTGTGTACGATTTACCTCATTGACTTAATTATTTTACAATGATTCCTTGATTTCCTTTGTACATTCAACCTATACTACTTGATTTGAAATACTTTTCAAACGATTTATCCATGCAGCACATATCCTTAGTACTAGTTAGTAGTTGCCTCAATTGTCTGCCAAATTGTTGCAGATAAGCAGTGGTCATTTGTCCAGCCAAGGCGCTGACCTGTCAGTGTCAAGATGGACACCAAACAAGAGTGCTCTGTCCCTGGTGGTCAGTCATGGTCATCCTCAGCAATAAATTCTCCTATTGTCCAAACCTCAATTATTGGGTATTCCAACCCTCCCTCTTCCTTTAGCAATCCATCAACTTCTTCCGATTCTTATCTTGTTGTCAGGGAAACAACATCTACAGCAGCATTTGTCTTATCTACCCATCTCTATTGTTTTGATATCACAAAATACCCCCTATTCGTAATGTATGCATCCACCGACAATGACACTGCATGCCTTATCAGTATTGCATCCAAGCTACTTTGTGCCATCAGGTATACACAAATTCTTTGACTCAATAGATTTGTTGTCATAACTTTGTCACCATCTGTCTTTGGTGTATATCTCAGGCACCACTATAATTTATAACTAATAATTTTATCATATTTCTTTGATCATATAGGCTGTAGAATATAATTATTACGTCACAGAAGCATTTGATAATACATAAGAAATACATAAATCATACAGCATTTGCATGGTAAGATATGTATGGTCATATAGATAATCGCAAACTTAAAGTTGCACTGTCTGTCAAATTTGCAATTTTCTAAGATGCTATCAAAACAGTTGAAAGTTACCTTTATTAATCAAGGCACACTAAATTTGTGTGAATTAATGATTTTATAAGACATTAATTACTAAAATAAATTATACATTGAGAGAAAATACAGACCAAAACATTGATTGTTCAGTATTGTGACGTCATCACTGGGTTTGTTTACATATTGAGTTTTTGATGACATGAAAAACTCATATTTATATTATTTATTGTAAATTAAAACTAAGTTGTTGTGCAAAAGTGGATATGTAATGGTGAAAAATATCATGAGACAAGAAGGCAGTTTTGATTTATATCATTATTTTAATGTGCAAAGTTGACAGACAGCGCACCTTTAAGTCATACCATATATACATTTATGACCAAGATATACCTAAATAGTATACTTATGTCTCTATCTTATCAAAAACTTGCTGTTAATATATGTATAATTTACAATGACATTAAACATATTGGTTAGTTTGATTTGAGACTTGATAATATGATATAGACATTTTTAATAGCCTACAGAATAGCTGACCCCAATAAACATTTTGACGAAGTCAACCTCAGTTTCTGTCATGTAAAGTTGATTGTTTCTGATTGTGTGGAGTTACTGGTTTCATGACTAATGCTATATACCTGCTCATAATGTCAGGTTCATAGGACCTATGCATATTGCTGCTTTTAGTCATTCTGACCACCTATTTGGTGGGAGTGTTGAGTCAATAATTTTTACTGATCATTAATTTTAAAATTTGACAATAAAAGAGATACAAAGAGACAGCTGACACCTCCACAGCCATTGTCACGTTTTATTTATGCAAAATTCCCCACATAATTTCAGTCATGCTTTGGTCAGTTACGTCTTCACACAACAATGCAAGGAGATCGAGGTCGTGTGAATATTTCGTTTTGGGGTCTCAAAACAATCTTCTAGTTGTCTATATTTGGCAAAGAAAGAGAAGAGCTCCAGGGAGAAGTTACCTGCAAAAGCATGGTTCAAAAGTCAGGTGTTACAGCTGCCCAATGATTTCAAATTCGCTTGAGTAAAAAATTACCAACTGTAAAACTAGGTATATAAGTGACCAAGGAAATATATGTAGTTTGTAAATCTATAAATGTATTATTTGATTAATTTTATGATTAATTTATTCATGACGAGTCAATCTTTTCCCAATCTGATTGGTAAAATCAGAATAGAGAGTTACGTTTATAAATGGTAAACCAGTCGATAAAAACGGTAAATTCAAGAAGTAAAGTCAGCAAATACATGGGTTGATTGAACCCAAGTTTTTGTTGGTCACCATCAGATTGGTTGGACCAAACATTTTTTTAAGGGTGTGCCATGGCTTAACTTTTAGTGTTTGTGATGGACCCATTCAAATTTAACTATGACAGTGGCCAATATGTAAGTCACAGTATACATTGGTAGGTATATTGAACTATGTTTGTTGTGCAGACGTTCGATAATTAATGTGTGTGATAGTATGGTAAACAGAGAACCTTAGTCCATGTGCCAAATGTGTCAATCAATCTTAAATACAACGCCAAGTCATTTGAATTTCGTTGGACAACTTTGTATGTTGCAAATGTCGTTTCATAAAGAGAACAGGGGAGAAATTCGCAATGGAAGACCAGGCAAGGCTTCACAGAGTGACGGACATAGCCTCAAGTTATCATTCTGCAAGATGAATGTGATTTCTTTGAAGTCTCACTCATCACTGCTGTCCACGGATTCAGAACTACAATCAAGACTCAGGACATTTCGCTGCTTATACACAATGATTTATCAAGCCGAACCAACCAATAACCTAGCCATAAAATCTGCTGCTTCCCTGTCACTGTCCCCTCGAATATCTGGGCTCACCACTTGCGAACTTTCTCCTAACTTCTTGTGTGGGTTGTCGTTGGGCTTGTAGAAGCCACTTCCAGTTGTAGCCCCAAAAAGTTTGCAGCGATAATCGAAAGGTCAAAGCATGGTCAGTGGACCCAGTGGTAGAAAATCACAGAAGTCTGGCAAAAAAAGCCTTCAGGCCCCCCTTTGATTTCAGCCCCCAATATTTGCAGACAAAATAACACAACCCAAGTCATAGCTGGCCAAAAGCTGCAGCAAAAATACCCCACCAAATCATCTATAGCAATATGAATGAATGCAATGCTTCATTTATTTCCTATCACTCTTTATGTTTGTTTATCGATTCATAAAAAGCTTTCGATTGTGTACACTACCAACAAAAGAGAGTTGTTCTATGAGTTCATAAGGCATAGAGTGAAATACTAACGAAGAATATTTACATATATACTTCTGCGTTCCATAACTTTATGGAGTTGATAAAAGTCCATTTCCGTTTCTTTCAATGTGAGGAAATTATGCAATTTTTGCCCGTGGCATGTCAATGGTTGGCTCTTCCAGGAAGTGACCAAATTCATTTTATGAAGTCCTTTGAAAGAATATCTCAATGCCAAGTCATATAAGACTAATAAACTTCTTCATATATGTATACAACGCTATTTCAGTATTTCACATTCGTCTGTAATGGTGAATGACATACTATAAGCTTTTGTGTGTTATTAATTTATATATGTAACAACCTTAGCTGTTTAATTTCAAAACTATAACCTATAACAACAAGCCTGCGTATATGAACTGAGACAGTACAATCAGACAATGAAGCATATGTGAGAATGAACTAACGGACAGAATTAACAAAATCAACGTTACAAGTGAGGGAATGAGAATATTGCATCTTAGTTTTCGAGAAATAATGAAATGACAATTCGGGGATGTGATTAGGGAGTTGTTGCATCAGGACTGTCAGGGTGGCATGTTTCCTTGGGTGCGTGTATTTAATGGGCGAAGGGTTGCTGGGCATTCAACTAATTGGATCAGTTTGTCATGTCTTGAGGATGTTCGCCCCAGTCCATGTATGCTGCCCCGGGTATGCTGCATGCAGGGACACCGCACGACTAAAGCCCATGCCATCTGGCCCGCATCTCCTACTTTTCGTTTTATCTCGATGAAAAAACGGTGACCGCGAGAAGTGATTGATCAGTTGGATCATGATTGCGTGATTGGATCCATGGAGTCATAAGATGCAGTCCCAGCCTCCCCATCAACTGCTGCGGCTGCTGCTTGCATGCTCCCCTGCATCTTGACACTGCCATTCATCTTCCTATGATCTGGATAACATGTGCATGATCTGCATTACGCAATAATCTTGCCACTGCCAATTATCTCCTCTGTCTGATTGGATCAAGCGATCCGCAAACTGCCTTCTCTTCCGCGTTGGCCTTTTTCTTTCCATTTCCGATTAACCGAATTGGCCACAACCTTTTTTCAGTTCGAAGGTTATTGAGTCTTCCTCTTACCTGAGCAGTTCCTAACCACTCCCCACTTGTTAAACATTACATTTGACTATATCTAAGTATAGGTTATTTCTGGTCTTTGCTTATTGTATCTGTCCGATGTGTATTTATTTACGGATGACCCTCAGATCTACATGGCCATCCCAGTGCAGTTTCGCTCTTATCAGCGCACAGCCATAACAGTTGAGAGTAGCTACAGAGCAGTATATTATTCCTAGAAATTGCAGAGAGATAAATGGAGTTGTGGAGATGAAGTGTCGGTCTGATTTGCTTGTTGTAATTACAGAAACTGCTTGATGACTGGGGGCTCGGGGGCCTGGGGCAGCGGCCTGCAGAAGTCCTGCCTCGGGATCTGAGCTTGGCCTTTGAAGTGGTGCGCTGGCCCCAGGACACAACGCTTAGGTTTGATCTAGTCAGTTTGATGTCACTTTCATACTGGCCCTGGTCCCTACGTATGTGTGTTCAGTCTCTTCTTACTGTTTGTCGATGGGCCTTGGACTCCTCTGAGCATTTCCAGGGCTGTGTTCTTCTGATTTCTTGAATGCTTGCCTGATTGAGTTGGTTGTCATACACAACTTATTAAAACGTCAATGAAAAATCGTATCCAATTCTTTTGTTCTCAGTTCAGATGAAACGCAGACCATTGAGTCGAGGCCGGGGCGCCGTATTTTATGCAATTTGACATGTGAAATTTGGCGAACGCCTTCTCAATTCATGACATTCAACCACATGGCTTTGTCTTAGGAATGCTTGGCCTGGGGACAGCAAAAAGAGAATAAAATACTGACAAGTCATCAAAGATTAACGCTCTTGCTGATCCTTTCACTAAGCCCAGTTTTTGTGAGTTTCGTGGCCCCTGGCTTTTTCTCCAGGCCATACTTAGTGGATGGCTGTGCAGAAAACAAGCGCTTATATCTCTTCACTATAGCCTTCCTATTTCTCATTAATATATAATCTCTGATTGTCTCATATAATGTCAATTCTTTGATGTTCATATCTCGTCATTTTTATATGACTCTTCAAGAAGCTACAACATCAAACTTGAACTTTATGAATTTCAAGCTCATTTCATTAATGCACTTAATGTTATCATTGATACCTGTGCATTACCTGAGACTGTTAATGTGTGTCTTGAATCAAAGTTAATTTTGACAACAAATTTAACGTATTCCTCCCATCATTGATATAACATGATGGGCGATAAACTGGCGTTTGTAGTTGATGTGGATTTCCTGTGATGTAAATGGGGATGACAATGGGGGTAATTTGTGGCAATTTTCATCAAAACAAGTCGTTAGTTTTATGAGAAAAGGGGGAGAAGGCAGATAAGACACAAGAGTAGCTTGGAGGTGCGTATCTTCCCACGGCTAAAGCTCACTGACCATCAATGACCAGTCGAAATGACCAGTGGTTAATGGTCACCCAGCTTGTGTTAAAGACACTGCAATTGTCTAAAAGACACGGGGTTGTCTTGTCAGTTTTTTCCTTGGCCCTCTGCTGTGCCAAGTGATGGATACCTTCCGCACAACTAATGAAGTTCCCTGCCCAATAGACCGTCTTTTGTGTTGCTAAGACAACCTGTGATTAGGGCCGTGAGGTGACCGCCGTGGCCGCCGTTCCGCAGCTTGCAACCCGCGTTTTCACCTGGAGTCCGCGTTTCCGCCGACGTCTCGTTAGCCCATGGTCTGATAAGGAAGATTTATATTCTCGGGGAGCAGAGAGTCCGACTTGGCTGTGTCGTTCCCCCGCGCTCTTGGTACGCGCCCAGATTGATGAGTCCTTCGCCCTAGGCATCCGACTCCACCTTCTGTCCTTTTTCCCTTCTCATGTCTTATCATTGTTCTGGGAACAGAGCGTCCCCAACTCACCCAACTCAGCCAACTCGCTTATTGCTGTATGGCCAACATACCACATGCTGATCGTATAGGGAAAATAACTTTATTTGATAGTTACAATCCAATTTGTTTAAAAGGGTCATGTCAATGGAGCACTCAAAAGTGCCATTGATAAGCCTTATCTCTTTCTCGTTTGTTTTACCTGCCAATTGAAGTGAGGTCAAATTGACCTGAACACACGGCAAGTCACCATTATCCTGTAAGGGAGAGGGTTGGGGCCCCTGGGTCCGGGTGTGCTCATGCTGGGGGCAAATCGGGCACAAGGCAGGGCGGACACTAGCCCTTTTGCCCTGCTTCTAAATTTCACCGGAACCTCAATGCCCTTGCGTTAAACGAGTTTTTATTGCTGGGAATGCACCAGTGTTACATCAGGTTACGGGGGCTCTTGTTATTGGAGCGTCTTGCCAGGATGGCCTGCAGTCCAATTGCTACTGAGGCAGTTTGATGTTTTTTTGGGCGACGTCTGTTTGACGTCTGATTGACGCCAGAGTGCTCGGTCTTCTGCAAGAGAGAATGGCGTGATCAACTTCATGCAGCCTTCGATCTGAGTGACCCGGTGTTTGTTACACGGAGGCGGACCACTTCCTTTTTCTCTGCGGCCTCATTAAGATGGGAGGCGATGCCATCACACTTTGTAAACTTACACAACCCACAAAGACTTTTGTCTGCATGCTGCCTCTTTCTGAAGCTTCTATGCAATTGTTGTTTGATGTCACGAGATTGCAGCCTCATTTGCGTACTTTTGAAGCGCTCGTTAGCACCTGATTGATGACCCGTCCAGTCAGACTGGTCACTTGATTTGTGCACTTTCGACTTTCTTCACCTGAGTCTTTTGTCCACCCGCATGGCCAACCTGCAACGGTCATTCAGGCCATTAGCATAACAATGAAGAGCCATGCAAGGTGTGGTCAGTGATGTGGTCAGTGGCCCATGTACTTCTAATGACTCTTTAACCAGGTGTTTAATGCACTCGATTTGTTGATAAAGACTGAAAGCAAACATTTGCTTTGTAGAACAACGTCATTGACAAATGAATGACTAGTCAATTGTATGTAGTTCATTCATGGCTTGTCTGATTGAATATTTATAATTTAATATCAGGAAAGGTAGGAAGCGAATCTTGATATATGCATGGTTGCGAAAGACCTGCAAAGAGCAGGAAATCGCTTTGGTAAGATGAAAGTGAAAATGAATGCCTGCACTGCTTCCAAGATGAAAATCTTGCTGTTCAAAGTTTCGTTGTGTTTATACTATTGTGAAGATTCGCTAAGAAAGTTTCTTTGCTGGATTAAATCCTTTTGCATCCCATGCATCACACAGCATCCCTAGAGCAAGACGGATCCAAGCTGAACTCTTGATCCTGGGATGAGAGATGTAGTTTGAGAGAGATGCGGAACATGTCGCTTCATGTCTTGCTGCAGAGGACATCCCACCTGACCTGTGACGTTTGTCTGCAGGAACCGCATCCTTAGGGCTCTTGCAACATCAGCAGCATCAGCAGCATCAGCAGCAGCATCACCTTGGGCGTGAGGAGCTGTTCAAAGTCGCCATACATCACTGACAACAGTGAGCAATGTCTTGTCCCATTGACGCTGATGCTGCTTAATGGATTGTTGCAGCAGCAGGACCACAGCATCCTTTAATGTCCCTGCCTCCCAGCATCACAAATACCTCTGTATTAAGAAAAGGAAAAAAGTAAATGGAAAGGTTTGCGATTCATCATGTTACCCACAGACAATGGACATAAAAGAGAGAATAGCTTATGTAAAGCAATAAAAGAAGGGTCAGGGGAGATGGATGGAGCCTGTGCTTGCCTCTGGTGCTTGCTGAGGTTGAGAGAAACTGGAGAAAAATAAGATAAGGAAATGAGCGCCGGGGGATATAGGTGTATTATGTCCGTGCAAGGAATCAACATTCCCTTCATATCCAAGAGTAATGGACAGCTTATCAGACTGTCTTGGATCCAGGAGGATCCAGCTGGCCTCAGGAGCATCAGGGGGTGACAGGACCCACCTGGACGGTTACCATGGAAACTGATGCAAAAGGGCTCCTCGTTTCACCCTTCCATTAATCTGTTCAACGTCATCGCCATGGCAACTGGTGACACAACGTGGCAGCAGCAAAACTGTTATGGTGTTTTGGACCTATTGTTGATGGCTTTGAAAAATGACGAAAACTGGCGTCATGTTGCAATTAAATGAATCATGCTGATGATGCTATTAACCTTGGCATTCAGATGCTGGTTAATACTGCAAAAAGGTCAGGATAATATAGCTAATGAGGCAAGGGATCCTGCTGTAATTGGCTTGATGGATCACCCCATTCGTCTTGCTGCACTGTGTGCCACCCAATACAATTTGCCTTATGTTGGTGTCATGCTGGAACTGGCACAGCCTGATGATTCCGAACCTCTCCTATTTTTTCTGCAGGCATCAGTCAAAAATGGCTTCATCTCCACTCCAAACCATGTGAAAACATTAAATGGAGATTGATATGTTCCTCCCATCTCCTTGAACAATTTTCATCCAGTCATTTTAATGTTTTATGTGATTGTTTTAAAAATGTTCTCTGTGATAAATTGCAATGTAGTTAAGTGTGACGCATTGACTTTATTTAACAAAAAAATTCCCAATATTTTTGAAGTCATTAAAATACAAATATAAAGTATCATTATCCCCGAATGGCTTGTACATGTGACCATAAATGCAGAGACATAAATTGTCTAAATTGCCATATTGTGGGTTGTTGTGTTAAGTGAGACATTATTAACTTAATTTCCAGTCAATTATGTAAGTGGATGGTAAATGATATACTAAATATGTCTGCTCACTTGTTGTTATGCTGCAATATTCCACTTAAAATGACGTATTTGTTGACAATGTTAGTCAAATGGACGGGAGAAATGCTTTTCTCCAATATCAATATCAAGAGTGTTACTCTTAGGCAAAATAAACCAAATGCTTCTGTTAACTTCTTAATTATACTCAAATTTACCAGTCTTTTACAGGCTAGACTGAGCTGGACCACTGTTTAAACACAATGCTGCCTGTATCTAAACCAAACGACATATCTATCGCTGAAGCTATAGTGTACAATAAAATACTTAAAATATATATATACTGTAAACCGGAGCATCTTTGACACTTTGGCAAACATTAAATTGGCTCTACCAAAACATTCGTTGAAGAACTAATGTCTTTCTTACCATTTAAATGAACCTTATATGGAAAGATACACATACACTACACAGCTGCTTGAAACTCATAATCGTAACAGACTTATTTAGTAAACTAATGAGCGGCCAAAGTTACCCTGGATCAGGGTAACTTTGGCCGCCCATAGCTTTTGCAATGATGCAGTCAAACATTTTGGCTATAATAGATTTGTTTCATATTTGAAACGTTTTCAACTCACAAACTGGGGTGGCTGCTGCTGCTGTCAATCATGTCCCTGTAGGGACGCCAATTAATCTTTCTTATCTAACTGCCACCCTAATTTGAACTTGCCTGACCTCATGGTCAGTTGCATCTAATTAGACTTTGCAGCAGCAGCAGCCTTGCTTTTTCTTATGCTTTTCCCACCCTTTTCTCCCACCCTGCTCTTATCTCTTTATCTTTTATCGGTCTAATTTTGCTTACATCACGATGTGTCTATGCTTGAAGTTTATCTCTTTTTAATTATCAATAATTGCATTGTACTATTGTTTATCTAATTGTGTTGATTAGTTGAACTTAAATCTATGTTTCTTGTAGTTGGTTTTCATTTAGGCAGATTAAACTTTTTTTCCATTACATTGTCTTGTTTGTGTTTTCAGAAAAAAAAGATAATAAAAAAATAAATTAATTTGAAACACAGGTTCTATTCTATCCTTCCCAATACTTAAGAGGACAATGCTTTGTAGCAGTTCTTAAACTGAAAAATAAACTGTTGATGGAAAATTTAATGGCATAGCCATATGTGGAACCGCAGCAATACTGGGAAACATTTTCATCAAGAATATACTCCAATTTACTCAAAATATGGATTGTTTATCACAACAGAATTGTACAGCATTCAAAAGTCTGCTAGAAATCGTAACAATCAGATTCTTTGATGGTTTTACAATGATATGCCCATGTTACTTTCATAACTCTATTTCTGCACATACTTAATGTGGACTGCATCAGTATACCACACAATTGGGGACCCTTGAAGTCATTTTGGCCATGGTCAAAATTACGCTTCAAGGGGTTGAAATAAGTATTTTCTTTGGCTCTGCCAAGAAATACTCAAAGGGTCTAAATTAGCTAAATTCCAATGACCTAGATACAGTGGCAGTATTTAAGGAAAACACAAGGAAACTGTTGTGTATAACCTCCATAGGACCCACAGAATTATGTGGTAATGTTGAACAGCTTAGCTCCAGATCTCTGTGGTTTCTGAGGCTGTCAGGCAAAAGTTCTGCAGTCAAGGAGTTCTGCTGGAGGTGTACTATTATGAATATGTATATTGTAAATGACAAGAAAAAGTCTACACTGAAAGAGGAAGGGCTGGATATCAGCAAAATCTGCGAGTCCTGGGACAACTTGGACAAGAACTTGGAAAGGAGACAATAAGATTTATTTTTCTTTGCTTTTTCTGCTGATTTATGACATATCAGTGAAATGAAGCATTTGAGAAATGGCAGAGAACCAAGCGCAAAGCACAGACTGCAGGAGCTGCAGGGGATCCACTGCAGGATCTATTAATTGGAGGCAGTTGCATGTCAGACCTCCCCCCTGCTTTAGTCTTAAGTCCTGCAGGGAAGACCTCTTATTCTTTCTATTAAGCAGACGAACGCCAGTGAGACACGGGTTAAAGTTGACTTCATGCCCCAAGACAAGAAAAAGACAATTGAAACAGCCAAAAGAAGAACAATCGTTTCTGGGTAACCAGATCGAGGCAAGTGTACCACGTGATCGCACAACGGAATGCTGGGAGCGGACACACATAGACAAGTCATCCGGCCATATTATCGCTCACACCCCCAGCAATCTTTAACTGGATACGTATTTCAAGACAAATGAAAGCCCCCAGCCAAAATTGTCTTTCTTATTGCACAATCTTATGTAGGTCAGGCCACCTTTCCTCTAGGCCTACGCTGGCCTATAAGAAGGCCCAGAGGCCTAGAATATCTGGTTAAGATAAGCATTAATCCTATACTCAAATCTCATATTGCTTGATTACAAATGTCATCAATTACAGAATATTACTCTTTAATTCAATAATAATACTACAACATTGCCTGCCCATTTTGGACATTTCAGTTTACAAAACCATTGCTCAGTTTCTCCAAATGACTTCAAAGTCTTCAAAGCTACTTATAACTAACTCATTTATTCAGTCTTAATGTAAAATCTAATTTATTAGATTTACTTCAAATTATCAGTCTGAAACAGAAAAATGATAGCTTTGGCAGATGGGATTATGAGCAGTTGCAGATGTAAATTGTTCGTCTCACTTAGAGGAGAAAGTTTGAAATTGACGTCTGATTGTGCCAGATTGGAACGTCGTGTGTTGCCATGGTAGCCGCGAGTCACTCATTAAAATCTCGCATTTACACGAGCAAGTCGAGAAATTGCTAGTTCCGCCATCACGACTATAGGGTGATTAAACATAAATCACCATTAGGAGAAAAGTCATATGGGTAATAAGGGGGTAGGGGGCAAACACCCAGCCCTTCTGGGCTTCTATTCACCCTGTTATGGGATCCATAATGATACTCGTGAACTTACCAAATTTTGCATTATCTTATGGGCTATGGGGTCAGAGAGATAAACAAATGCTACATTAATATTATTTCTTGCTTAACAAGCTTTGCAAACAAGATTTGCTGTCACAAATTCAATTTCTTAAAACTGGAAGCTGGTGACACGTTGCTCCAACCTAAGGTCGTGGCATTGGAAGGTCGTGGCATTGACCTTCATGCGCTGACTCTGTAGAGTTTCAGTGTCGTAAATGTTATATACTGACAGATGATATGATATTAATTGTGATTTCACATAATGCAGGGGCGGATCCAGATAAATTAAAATGTATTGTGGGGACCGCTGAATTTTTAATATTTATGTTGGTAATATTGTTTTATTAAAATGTACTAGGCAAAGGAAGGGGGGGGGGGGTTTAAACACTCAAAACCACCCCCCCCCCCTAAATCCGCTACTGTAATGGGGTCAGTCCATGCATTATGCACTGCCTGGTTGCATCAATTGCCATGATGTACTGTAATTAGTATGCTTCAAATTGCATCACATGAGCAATTGGCTAGTTTTGTCCCACCCTGGCTTGCAGCTTCCATAAAGTGCTTGCTGCAGGGACCACCAGCCTGCAGGTACCTGCTCCAAGCCATAGACAGTGTCTCCATCTTTCTTCAAGGCATATCACTGCAGCAGCAGCAGCAACCGCATCACCAGCTGCAGGCCATCACCTGCAGCATCCCCAACGGCCTGCTTGCTAGGTTGGTGTTAAATCAATGTAGTATAGATTCCTTGGGGCAAGAAATCTTCAGCCAAGTGTTAATATTATAACTAGAATCACCTTTAAATTCAAACATCAATAGAGGTGGTGCATGGTATGATTTTGTAAATGCTGTCACTGTCTTTTTATCGGTGGAAAAATGTTTACCAAAGTACGAGAAATTATATAATTCCATTCGACACCTTTCGGGATTACTGTAATCAATGGATCTGCTTAAGATGATTTATAAATGAACTGAATTTAAATTTCTTGGGCCCATCAATTATTCTTGTATACGGTATATCAAATACAGTAGCTTGCTTAGGATAAAAAAAAATTGCATGACAAGTCTGTTTGCAAAAGAAAAATCTGAGAAAAGTCTATCAGTCAGTGATCCCCAACATGCTTAAAACATAAACATATTATGTATTATTCCTCAGCCACTTTGAAGTGATTCTCATAAATGTGTTGGCCTCATTTGGGAGGTGACTTTTCATTACCACCAAGTAACTTGGCATTTAATAAAGATTTTAAACCTTGGAGTGCAGATAATTTTCCTAATGTTTGCCACATTGATGATTCCTTATGGATACCAAAATACACTTCTCTGTTGCTGATTGTTTATCACACCATTGTTTAATTTCTTAATATTTTCCGAAAAGGTTATTTAGATAGCTGCCAAATAAGATAATGCCACTGTGACATCACAGTTCCGTGGGTCACCAAAATCATTGTGTTTGCATGAACTGAATGGAATATGTTTATTGCTGATTAAGAATACTTACTTGCGCATTGGAAATTAGATAAGCACACATTAGTGATGGTTATAATTCAATGCATGTTGGGTTGACTGCAGGCATGAAGAGGTTCTGCAGTTCTCTGCAGGCGACGCCCTCACTCCCTCTGGTGGCGGGGGAACTCACTAGACTTGAGTGCAACCCTGGACAGAAAAAAAAAGGTGCAGGAAAATAAAGCGTGTGCGTGCGAAAGGCACTTCATATGGCGGATTTGTGAGGATATTTGCGATCGATCTTCTCTATTGATTAAATTAACAACAGCTTTTAAGGCTGCAACCACAGAGGTGAAATATCAACCGGGTCAAATTTATCAAAGAATTCAGCCCGATCTTATTGTACTCTAATTGTACAGAGTGGGAAAATTACTGAGTGCCATTTCATCTTTCAAAGAGCTTCACAGATTCGGCTGGGAATAGTTCTAGCCCTCGGTGCTCTGCTCAGTGATGTTAATAAATGAGCCCAGCGCAGTTGATCTCATCAGAGAGACATATATGGAAAGCAATTGGATAATGACACCTCCCTGTGTTACTACTTTGGAGGAATTTATCGTGACAAATCATAGGACAACTTCAGCCAAAGAGCATGCCCCCTTTCATTTATCCCATGCACCAAGCAAGCAACAGTCATATAAAGCATAACATTCTACAATATGCATGCATCGTGGTTCCATATTGGTTATTTACGAAATGATAAGGCAGTGTACCATATATCGTAGGCAAGGGAGGTATAATGGAATATCAAAGTAATGATTAGTATATTAAGATGAGCTACGACAGTCATGGGGCCCCATTAATGCCAGTCAGGGGAACCAGTGATCAACTGGGGGGCTGGTGCCCCAGGATGGCAGACCAGACTCATACTTTGTTTTCTGTGGAGATTACGTGTTTCCATTAGAATACTACACCTTTCGTGTGATTCATTCATATTAGACCATTAACCTGGGCGAGTGCACTGGCTGCGAGGGCTGTGTGGCCTCCAGGGCCCGGGGCATGCCACCCTGGGCCCCTGCACCTCGCCCGCCTGGCTCCCGGCCCCTCTCCCCCGGAGTCCCCTGCCCCCGATCCAAAACACTCGACTCATTAGCACTGGCCTACAGATTCTGCCTGGCGTCTGGGGACTTGTAAACAATGTGTAGCCCTTCTACACCCTGCAGTTGAGTTATGTTATGCCGTTGATCACATTCATCATTCTCATAGATAAAAATGGTGTGTGGTCCAATATAAGCAATTGTCATATTGAGTTAACTGATGGATTTCAGTTTTCTAAATGTCGCGCATACATGTGATGCATGATATCGAGCATTGTATATTGCTTCGAACTTAATATTGAGGAGGCCTAAATGAGTGAAATGACAACTTTTCAAATAGATGTAAACATGATGTTCTAAGGTGGCATGATATTCATGATGCAGAAGCACCTCACACACCATCATTGTCTGCTGACCTTTCGGCGTTGATTAGCTGTTGTTGTGATTTCCTAGGAAAGCAGGAGGCAGGCAAGGGACAGGTGCATGAGACAGAGCATCTTCCAAGTGAGGCATTAGGGCAGGGGATGCTAGGGATGCTGGGGATGCTGGGGGATCCATTTCAGACTCGGTGGGCACCATCTGGGCCCGAGCAGTTGGCAGAACGGAGCCATCTAATGGTCCTGGGCTGGGTGCGGCAAACAAGCCGACTTCAAGGCTGGGTCCTCGCCAGTGCCTCGTAAGACAATACTGTAGAGAGAGGGGAGGATGCGAAATGGCACGCATGCACTCAGCAGCATCAACAGCAGCATCAGCAGCCTGTCAAAGATGCCATCTCTGCAGCCTGTCACGCAGACCAATGCAGCTTTGTGTGCTGCTCAACACGTCTCTGTGCACTTTCGCTATCTGCGAACAGAACGCGACCCTCAGCATGCAGTACTTCCAGAGTACAATTGCAAGGCTAACTCCCTTAACACATTCAGCAGATCAAACAGGAAGTGGGATGGAATACGTTGGCCCGGAAGTGTACGAAGCCAAGGTCTTATGGGATGCTAATGGGATGAGAAGCAAACTATGTTACCATGGAGATAGCGTCCCTCGCATCGTCCGTCGCCAAGCAATCGCCACGTAATTGTAGGTCAGAGAAGGTCAAACGCGTCTTCCTGCCCAGGCGACATCAAAGACGTCCTGACGCGTTTTTCTCGCCCCCTAATGAAACGTAACCAGGTCAAAACGGAGCGTCGCGCTGCTGACAAATTGCGGGCTAAGCGGATCGCGGGTTTCATTTAGCGGGACTAGGGAATTAGGCAAGTTGAGCCGCGCAATTTAGCCGCTGCAATTGTTGGTATTGGTCGTCAATTGGCGACGATTGTGCGCAGATATTAGCGTGGGGAAGCAGCGACATGACTTGGCGCTGCGTCTTAATGAGACGTCGACGTGGATCATAGGGCGTCCAAATCACATCGCCCCTGGCCAGCGGCCGGCACACGACTGGCCCTCGTCTGTCTCGCATGTGTTTTCAGCGCAAATTGGACGATTTCAGCGGTTTATTTTAAGAGAATAGGTGTGAAATAGATTTGGCTGGCGGGCGAGGCGGTGACAGGCAATTTGGCGCTCAGTGTTTGCCGGATCAGCCGGGCGCCGCGGGCACAGACGGCGGGTGTCAACCCTTGGCTCCCTCGGGCCCATTTCTCCCTGGCTTTCTTAGATTGCTACTTTGTTGGTCAGTCTTCTCTGCTCCTGCCACATTGACCGTTTTGACTCTTCTTTTCTGAGTGACGCCGGGTGAGCAGCGTCAGACGCAGCGCCTCTATTATTCAAGCACTTCCTGTGCGTTTTTGACAACGTCTTGACAAGGCAAATGGCGGACGGAGGGGGGTCAGGTGAGAGAACCTAGCACAGGGTGGTTCGGTTGTTCTCTGAAACATAAAACTGTTGTCCACATTGATCACCGCACAACGAGGATGACAGAGCCACCCAACCATGCGTGCGCCGGCGCAGGACTTGCTTCATTTCCGCTCTCGTCCTTTCTCGTATATGAGCGAGATGAGATGAGACCTGGGGCCAGGGCATCATATGTGGGGCTGATTGGTGTTTATCTGCAGTTTAATGAAATCAAATGCAAAGCCAGTTGTGTGCCCAGGCAACCCAGCATCCTGATGGAGTTAGGCCAGACCAGATATTGGTCTGTTGGCAAGACGCACATGTGCGCAAGGTGAAAGTAAATGTGGCAATTAGGAACCGCAGCTGCTGTGGCTTGGCTTGCATGCAGGCTATTCCTCCTGCCTAAGCATAGAGCACATGTGTCAACTGGGCCACACAAAAGGTGCGCGGGGGCAGACCCACCTGATCAAGGGTGCGTGCGACAAGAACAGGCAGGAGCTGCTTCACACCTGATCGTGCTCGTCACCCTGCATCTTAATGCACATCCACGACTGACATCATCCAGCTCTATCAAAGCACGAGAAGCGACAGAGAAGCCACAGGATGCAGCTGGACACTTCTTAGCTAATGATCACCATCCCCTGTGCATTCTGAACCCACTGCCCGATGCCTGTGTCCATGAAGCAAGGCGAGTCCTGCCCTTGAGGCGTTTCCTGCTAATTACATTAGACATACCCCCTGCCTCCCCCTGCCATCAGAACAATCCCTTCCATTAATCCCAGAAATCCTTCTGCGGATGGTCACTGTAACCCGAGAACGATTGTCCTGCTTGCACTAACTCCCTTTATTGCTGGAGAGTCAGCAGCAGATTGTGACGTCACTGCATGACATCACCATGATGATGTGAATGGAAATATGACTTGTGGCGTCAAAACATCAACAGGACACAATGTGGGAACGAGATGCTGGATGAGATGCTACAATAGAAGGAAGCGAGTGAACAGTGATGGGGCTGCTGGGGGCTTAGGCCCATGCTGCAGGGGAGAGTGGGGCAGGGGATTGTTTCCTGGGTCCATTTCATCCTTGACAGTCGTCAGTGTTTGTGTCTGAATGCTCCGCCAGGCGAAAGTGGCCTCTGGTCATCTTACCTCCCCCGGCCCCTTCACCCCGATTCGAAGTGACTGGGAGCAGAGCAGAAAATGAAGCACTTCTCACTATCAACAACCAATCAAGCTCCCCTTACTCATCTCATGCTTCCCTTATGATGCTACTTGCTGCTGCTGATGCTGTCAAAGCATCATATAGAAGTTGGACCTATCATCTGAAAATAAACGTTTTATTATATAATATATATATATATATTATTTTTTTCATTAAATGGTTACGTCACAATAAAAGCCTTCTGATTTTCCCCCTAACAACAATGTTGTTGTTGCTGCTTTTATTTATGTGCTGCTGCTGCTGTTGCTGCTGTTGCTGCTGTTGCTGCTGTTGCTGCTGCTGCTGCTGCTGCTGGTGGTGGTGGTAATGCCAAGTCTCCATATTCCTTTTCTGACATATTGTGGTGGCCCTGGAAAAATATTCAGAAGTTGCACTTACAAGTTTTTGTTTATCGTCTGATGTGTGTATTTGCAAACTCAATTATTATAATAAGAATATCTCTATATGGCTGTTATAATGAAGCTGTAATATAAGGGGATTTACGATGAAATATAAGAAAGTAAACAATTCTATATGAATCATCTGATTTTTCTTTTTGTCTAGACTTCAGTGTGTTCCAATATAATTTAATATTCTCACAATACACTTTTCACTCACGCCTCATCAACTATATTCACACAGTTCATCATTTTCTTATAGGCGCAATAATGCCCTTGAACAAGTACATTGTACACATCACTAATGGCACCCCCTCAATAGCTAGCTTTAGGGAAGAGGTGGTGTCAGAGCCGTGTCCCAGGGGAGTTCCAGTACATTGTGTACACACTGAATGGGGTGTATGTTTACACTGTATCATGCGCCGAGAACCTCCCCAATGAATCCTATTTGGTCATTAGCAACCAATAGATAGCATATTCTATTGCTTCGAACCCATGGTGTCAAGAAAATACATTAGCAATATACCACCTAGCCCAAACAATGGAATTTTGATATATATGCATATTATAAGCGTGAGGTGCGATCTATCATTTGAAATATCCATCAGAATTGATATTCATTTCTCACATTCCACAATTTAGACCTGTTTAATGAAGTGTAATAATTTTGTACCCATCAGCTATTGAAACCTACTTAGTGTCATGCTTGAGGGAAAAGTTTGTGTTGCTTCCCTGGTGCTGTGGAAAGCTCAGCACAAGCGCATGGCATAGCTCGTTTCTTTGTGTACAGAATCATCCTCAATGAAACAGTAATTTAGGTTTGATTGCGGATGGTACTGTGAAATAGCATTTTTCGTAGCATAATATTGTGCAAATTTTGAATAATTGTGTTTCAAATAATAATAGCTGAAACATGTCATGTGAAATAAAGCCTTAGAATGGATACTGTTAAGTTAAAAATTCCATCAATATTAATGTTGGTACTTGATGTATTTTGCGACAATATGCCAATACATTTGTTCTTGAATCTTGATATTGACTTAATTAAAATGAATAGCCATCATTGATGCTCATATTCCCTAGCTGTGTTTTTATGCTTGGCGAAGAGAAATACATACCATTGTCATATTGACTGTTCCACATTGTTAATCAATTTGACAGCTTCAATAGTAATTGATAAGCATACAATAAAATACAATGATGACCACAATATACTCTTTTATAAGAATTTGGCATTTAGCCATAAGCTATTGGGTCTCACTGGTGGAATTTTCCCCTGGGGAGAGGGTTCAGGGTGGTGTCTTTTCCATGTCCCAGGGCAGTTCCAGTGTATCAAGGGTTGATTTGTTTACAGTATCATCCGCAGTGGGACTTATCTGTGAATCTTGTTTTGGATTCTTCAATGAAATGAACCAAAAATATGAAGAACCACACATGTATAAATATAAGATTTACAAAAGAAGTCAACTAACACAATACTATGCCTTTATAAATTTCACCTTTTATTTTATTTTCTGCACGACACTGTAGTTGTAATGGTTTGGAAGTTTTTTTTATCCACATGCATGACACATGAAAGTTTTCACGGCATGCGTATGTCCATGTATATAATAACAGTGACCTTTCTTTTACTTCAGCAGTTGCACACATCTCCCCGTGCAGGTCAGCGGATCATACTTCTGCCTCTTTTATTGTCTCCATCAGATGCACACGCCATGCCCAGCATCAGCAACCCACTGCTCTGATGCAATGTAAACTGACACTCCCCATTGAAACAGTTGTAAAATGCTCCCCTGCTAATCATGATCCTTTTGACTGCATCTCATGCAATGGCCCCACATAAAACGTGGACATTTAAATTTCTATGTAAGACAACACCCAGGAGCAAAAAGGCCCAGGATAGCCTCCCTGGCAAGTTAACACTATAATGGACAGGGTTAAAAAGGATGAAAAACCCACCTGGTCATGAAAGACTCTTCTTTGTTCTTGCCTTTTTTAATTTCGAACTAAATCCCTTATCTGCATGTCACACATGCAAGGATGTGATGTACACTGTGTAGGATAGGACAGGATAGGATGGGATAAGATAGGATAGGATAGGATGTTGGTTCCTGGCTTTATAGGTGGCCTTAATAGTGAGATACTTGCAATTGGCAATTATAAATTTGAGAAACAAAATATTGAATACTTCGAGCATGGCCTAATATCGTTAATGGATATCATATCAGCTTGGGTATGTAGGAATGTAATGCAAATGGTATGGAGTTGTTTTTGTCAAATATTCATTGTGGCCCATCCCATCCCATGATTTCAGCAACTGACCAGGATGGTGGACATTTGTGGTCACTGTTCAGCAGTCATGGATAACTGCTTGACCACTGGCCCAATTACACTTGCAAGCAACACTAGTCAAGTGACCGAATGCCAAACAATTCAAGCCCCACCCATGGCGATCCACCAGGTGCAACCGGTACTAAGTTGATGAATTATTTTTCAGTTCGCAATCACTAAGTTTGATGTAAAAAGTAGTGTCATGTGCATACATGTGAAATGCTTCTCTGGCATGTTCTGTTGCCACTTGTGAACATTCTTATGAATTATGGAGCATTCTTTGGCTGCTATATCCTGTCAGCCTGACCCCTGCCCTTCTCCACTCATAGATCTCCAAGTGACAAAATTCAAACAAAAGACGTGACCAAGGGCACTTCATGCTCATTGCCCCCCCCCCCCCCCCCCCAACCAGTAATGCAGTTCTTAAGCAAATCTTTTCTGTCAAAACAATAGGCTTAGGATCGTGAGAAGGTATGTTGTGAATTGCCAAATGCTCTTTGTAAATCAAACTGACTCCTTAAGGGTTTTCAACTGTTTGTTTGATCATGATCACGCAATTTCCCAAGAGAGACTTTGGTCACTACCATTTGGACATGCAGCTGATGAATTGTTCAATGTATACAAAAACTCCCCACTGGTCCCCAAGGCAGCTGCAGTTGGTTACAGTGAATCTGAAAGTAATGGCAACAGTCGACTGGAATTTCCCCTTTTGATACAAGAAAAGGGGTGGTTGGCCTGCAACAGTTTCAGGTTTAATTGAGCCTCTATGGAGAGAGAAAGTTTGCAGCATTGTGTGGGGTCATTGTGTGAGGCAGAAGGGGGTATGAGGAGGGCAGGACGGGGGTTTAGCGGAGCCTTTGGGGGCCAGGGATCCCACCCAATCATTAGCCCGTCTCAGCAGGGTCCGTCGGGGACAGTTTGGGGCAAGAGGATGCCCCCGGGCCCCGTCTCTCCAAGCGCCCTTCTCCTTAGACGCTGTTTCACGCGGCCAATGACGCTCGGCCCTGCGTCCTGATGCCAAACAGCCTTGCGTCTTCTGCCCCCGGGCACTCCCCCCACAAACGCCCGCCGCCCGTCTTGAAAGCCAGCGTCCGAGCGCCTTGCCCTAATCCCCCTTTTGTTCTCAGCCGACAGTAATGGATATTTTCACATGGAATTCCTGCCTGGCTGCAAAGCCAAAAAGAAACATTTGATTTTTCCTCTCAGAATTTCATCAGACGCCTTTGACAAGACAGCCTTGTCTCCTTGGTCTTCATGAAAAGCTCATGGTCTTCTCTCAACACTGAGCAAACCGCTACTAAGTGAAAGACTACCCACTGATTACTGTTATTGAGAGAATTCTGAGGGGTTGGTCAGGCGGTTAATGTATCAGTTGTTGAGGGGTTCACCCCTATGATAGGTTGGGTCTGCCTGAAGAAATGACAAAGTGTTGTGACATGGGGGAAAATGAGAAACAGGGCGTCCCATGTCTGTCTCCATGCTCTTCTTTTTACCCCTTCTCTCTCCCATTCTTTCTCCCTTTCTGTCTCTCTCTCCTCTTTCTTGCTTGCACAGGGCATGGCTGGGAGCCAGTGGGGAGCAGGGAGGGGGCCGGGCGATATTACGCATGCATCTGTGGCCGCGGGTGCCCGTTCGAAGCTGGCGCCACCCTCCGGAGAAAAGGCAGCCGCCGTTCAGCCAATCAGAGCGCGCATTGGTTTGAGGCGCAGCCGCCAATTTGAATGTAAATCATTCAATTATGAATGATCGTCACACACTCATATACAGTTGGCAAGCAGAGGAGTAGCGAGATATGTTGTCAGTGTATAATGGTGCGTAGAACAGGCCTCTGCAGTGACTCCAGGCACTTTTAGGATCTGGTCATTGAGTTGAGGAGCTCGCAACATTCTTATAAGCAGCCAGTGCAACTCTGCTCCCCCATTACGGAACTACCGGCACATTAAGCTAGCCTGAAGCGGCTGCCAACAGCTCTGGACTCTGAGCCTTCGGACTTGCATCGGACCGTACTTTGCCCAAGGACTATGTCTTTCGTCGCCCTGGATTCTGCCTCTTGGCAGGTGAGTTGCTATCCCTTGTTGGGCCCCCAGCACGCTGCCCCCTCCGGTCCCCCGGGGGACGGGCATGTCACCCTTTGCCCCGCTGGGTCCCTTGATTTGACATTCACCCCTTCCTTGTACTATTATACCTCTCCTCATTTCACTCTATTCAAACCAAACCAATTGCTTGTCAGGACTTCGTAGACGCTTTGACATTGCCATGGCAACCATTCACTTTATTTCATATTTCAATGGCAACGACTCAGCTCTAGTTTAGTTTGATTCGCTGGAAAATCTCTGGAGGCTATTTAGTGGGCGCATTGCGCGCTGCTGTTTTAGGCAGATTTGTGGTGTTGTAAAATTGTTTAGGTTTCTAGTTTCAGGTCATTTTATTCCAATGAGATTAAAAATAGCTTTCGTTTAACAAATTTTTTCACTTTAATATATAGCCTGACATTTTAGTGGATTGGACAATTTTATCGCTCGCTTTTATATAATGATGCAAACAGGCATGGTGACGGAATGATTATGTGATGGTTGATGCGGTGGCCTGCTGCTGAAGCCACACACATGGCAAGCAGGAAAAGTGTGAGATGCCACCTCTCTTAACTCGTGCAGTTGAAATATAAACACAGACGGCGGGGGCTTGTGCAGTTGTAACAGGCTTTCAGGACCTCTTTTACCCCCATTACAAACCCTTGACAGAGAAGCAGCTGCAGTCTGTGGTACTCAGTGCAGTTGGGAAAGGTGCAGACCCATCTCTTGCTCTCAAGTGGTCAGTTATGATGTTCTTCACTCTTAGATCAGTTGGGCAGACTTCAAACATGAGTTTAGCACACTTGAGTTGATGCTGAGGATTCTGCTGCTGGTGCAACATCCCTCCTCATTTCAGTGCATCCAAAATCCCTCACATGATGCTCAAGACGCCCCTGGTGCCGCATCAGAAGCAGCTCAAAAAATAACCAGAGGGTTTAAGAGCTCAATAGACCACCTAGCTCAAGTATTAGCTGTCTAGTCAGATCGTCAATTTTGTGAGGGTTCATTTCGTAGCTATTTTGCCATTTTATTTTTATCCCACCATAACGTTTTAACTGATTGCACAACTTAAGGATGGTCTCCACAGCTGAGAGGGTTTTTCGTGCCTGGTGCCAGTGGCTATGTTTTTAATTCATCCGAGGCATCAGTTTCCACCACCTCCACCTGCCCCTAACGACGACTATTCGCTGCTCACTCGTAACCGAGTGAATATTTGAAAAAGGTTGTTCTGGTAATGAAGGAAGAGACATCATTTTACTTGGTTTCATCACTTCTTGCAAAAACGTTCATGTAGAAACTGCTCAAGCAAAGAAAAATAAACAAGTTGTGAACATTTCCCAGAGGTTGGGTAACAGATGCTGAAAATTGCATTTCACAAAATGTCTAGTCTGCTTGTCTTCACCAGAATGATGAATGGAAATTCTGCCACATTTTGTTCTGTGTTTTAGAGCAGAAATGACTGGGACTGTGAGCATACTATGCTTATGAAACATAACACGCCGCCAGTCACAAAATATGAGCATGTTCTATTCTGTTTACGAGTCTTAGAGGTTTCCTTATACATTACATTTTGATTGGCATGAAAACAGTATAATTTAACATATAAGAAACTTTCCATTCCTCTTTTTAAATGTGGTTTCACACAGTATACCATTTCTTCCAGAAATCTGGCTGACACAATTTCGTAAAATATTTGCTATCTATATATCAATTCAAAAATCCCCTGTCACACTGTCTGGGACCCACGTAGAGTATATGGTTTAATTTGATGCAGCAGAATTTTGGAATTAGCCTCATGAATTACGCATGTGTAGGGGTCTACTAAGAGAAGGGGGTGAGAGGCCTTCCCAGGTGTTTGGGGGCATTGAAGCCGGGGACGGGGCTCGGGGGTTGGTTAGTGCCCCAGGCCAAAAGTTCCCCGGGCACACCGTCCCACCTCCCCTTTTCTATACAAACCGACCCAGCGGAAAATTTACAAGGGTCCTGTCTTAATTGTGATAGCAGAGTGAGGGGCCGTGAAAAATTACTCACCTGAGCTGACCACTATGTTTGCACTTGGTCCAAAATAGACATGCTAATGACACTCGAGTCTCTGTAAAATTCAAGCAGTTTATAATGAGTTTAAACTTGGATACTTCCATGCTGAATTAATAATGATGCGCATGGAATTTTAATAGAATATTGGCGTTATTTACGACATTTATTGTCTGTTATTGGATTCGAGAGGTAAAAAAAAAGCCTAGTGGATGAGTAGTGTTGGGGATAGCATGTTCCTGAAAGCATTGATAGTTTGGTGAAGGCAATTGTTCCATAGCCCTGCACAGATGGACGCCATTGCTAATATGATCAGGCCACAAGATCGAAGATTAATGATCGTAATTGGATTGCAGTTAGCAATTTGGGGCAGTGGCAAACTTGCTTGTGCTTAGATTGGATGCGGCTAAAGCGAGGATGCTACTGCTGCTGATGCTGCTGATGCTGCTGGACAGCAGATGTTATTCTAAAAAGTCTGACAAGGTTTCTTGCGTGATACCAAACGTCCTGACAAACAATTAATTGATAACGTCGTAAAAATACGTTGGTTGAGGATGCGACGTGTAACAATGGCATATTCTCGGGTGCGTATCCTTGGCATTGGATGCTGCGATGTGGACCAAAGCACAGTATCCACATGCACTGGCCAAGCACTTCGTCTGTGTGGTTAGGATAGGCTGATATCAAAAGATGTCGATCGAATTCGAAGCACAGCTGAGCCAGTTTGGCCCCAGCCGTTCAGTCCTGTGAACAACATTAAAGGGAGGCAGAGCGCACCCCACAGTCCCCTCACTGACCTTTCTCAGTTATTGCTATTGTCTCAGGCGCTTGAAAGGCTGCGGAAAACCACCGGGGCATCATGCAGTATTTAACACTGTCCCTTGGCTTGGTTCATGTCGCCTGCAACATGAGAGTTTAATTCTGGCGGCTCTCGCTGCTGCAGCATACTTGGCCGTCGGCATTCCCTGCCTGGAGACAATGCCCATCTCGAATTTTGCCAAATGAATCACAATCCACTTTCTCTTCTTTCCAACGTTTAGCTTACAACTCCCAGCTTATTTCCTGCTTTGCTCGTCTTACAAAATGAATGGAATATTACCTCACAGCTTTTTACGGCCAGGTGGGCCTTTTTTGCCATTTTGCAAAATGTTTTCAGCGGCAAAGGCATCCGTTGTCTGATTATGTCCCCGGGTGATGTTCATTTTATCCCCGCACAAAATATTTACGCTAGCTAATTCACAAATTACTTGATATCCATCATAGGCTGCTGTCCAGGCTGTGCACTGGTGTTATCGTGATAAGTTCTTGTGATAACAGTGGTTTCATTCTGCCCGTTGTGCTTGTTCACATGTTTCTGCCTGGCTACTTCAGCCTGTTTCTTGCTCCAAGGGACAGGGACAGCTTTCCTCTTGTGTTTTGCTTGTGTCTCAAACCTTTCCACCCGAACTGGTCAGCCATTTTGAAGCAACGTCAACATGCGTTCAAATCGCGCTTGTCACAACGCTTGAGCGCTCCGTCTTGACGTCCTAAAAACGACGTCGTGAAGTTGTATTTGTGGAGAGGGGAGATTTTCACTTCACAAAAATTCCAAACAGCAACTGAGCTGGGTCTTGAAGCTGTCACAGAAAAGTCTTGGCTGAAATCACACAGTTTGGATAAAATAGGAATGTGAAATAAAATGGCATTGACTTGGGGTGCAAAGCTTTCTTGAGCCCTTGTTGCTGAAGTGTGTTTATCGAGTGTCGACCAAGACACCATATAAGTTAATAATGTCTCGGTGAGGAGGGGGAGACTTGGCACTTAACTCTTTGACTACATTGCAAATAACACCGTCCTACTCTACCCCCTTTTCTTTTATTCTTTTGATACCCCTTTATGACTACTGAACAAATTACCCCAATGCCCTAGCAAGGGACTTTCTCTTGTTGTAAAATATGCAGAGATCGTGTGGGGTAGGGCAGCCATTATCAAGTAAATTTACAACATTAAAATATTCCCAACTTAGAATGGACAGCGAGTTGTAAAATGTAGACTGAGAGAGAAAGGAACGCACCAATGCTAGTCGATTTTTAGTGCAATTGCTGACATTTGTGAAAAGTGGACTATTAAGAGGAAATAAAATAGCAATTGTCTAATTTAGTTTAGCAACTATATACAACCACTGAGAATGGAAAAGTCAGTTCCAAAGAAAAAAATTTTAATATTCATGACAATGCAAGAGGACAAAGGGTAATGGATAAAACGTCTGTCCATCTGCATTGTCATATTAGTAGACAGGCAACAGAGGAGTGAATTAATTTAATAAACATTTTGGATTATTTTTGGACACCATAAAAGGGGGAGGTATTGGAGATTGCGTCTCACTTGCAGTGTTATCAGCAGCCCGGTCGTTTGGGGGCGGAGGAGCAGCAAATTTGCTGATTTTATCAGAAGTTTTTCTTGCTTCAGCAAAGAGCAGCAGAGAGATTGAATGGAGCTCATGAAAATTTCATGGCTGTAATTATGAAGGGCAGATCTAGGCTAGAGCACAGGGACACACCTTGTCACAGTTTACGATCAAATCGTGTGGAGGAATGTTTAGGTCATAAAGGACTGACTCTGGACTTAACATGGGCTTGTATGCGGAGAAATTCAGGTGTCCTCTGCCCTATATTATATTTGAAAGGATTTTGCCTTAGACTCCTTACAGAAGCACCGATAAATCTCATAGATCCTATGTTTATACGAGCTTATCAGACCAGACGCTCATGCAGCTGAAAATGCCAGTCAAAAGCTGCCGAGATTTCCCTCAGAGATCTAGAGGTGATCTAGAAGTTGGAGGTGTTATTTGCCAACAGGTGGCCCCACAGGTGCTGGGGTAAAGTGTCGGCATCTTAGCATCCATCTATCAAGGGCCACCTTCCTTCAGCCACTTGCAAACCACCCTCTATAATCATCCCCGCCTGTCTTATTAGCGCCTAGCAACACAAGTCCAGCCGCGTAACCCCCCTCATTAGCTGATTAATCCGCCGTAGATCAAGTCCCAGCAGTTGGGGCTGTCATCACACCGGCCCTTGCCTCTGTTGCTTTGCATCGTCGTGTCTGTTTATGTTCGCTGTTTGTGCTCTTCTGGCTGATGCGGAATGAGGAGGGCTGCAGAACTCTTTGCCAGTTGCTTGCAACGAAATTAAGAGAACTAAACAGATTTGCCCGTCGTCTGATCAAATAGGCGTGCAATTAGGGAGATGGCATTTGCTGATGTGGTTTATAAGTTATCCGCACAACAACAGCAGCAGCAGCAGTTCTACTCATCCATCTATCAGGTGGCAAGTAGCAGGGAGGCTGGGTTAGGGTGGCACGTGAAATGCACGAGGTTGTGAGCCACTCCTGGCCCGATGGGGCACGGCTCATGCGGCGGCGCTTAATACGCTCTGTCACTAATCAAGTAACAACGTTTGGGCTGACGTTCTGTGCGCCCTGACGCTGTGATCCACTTTGCTGACGCTTGTAACATGCTTGATGTCTTGCTTGACATTTATTATTATGGATATTATATGAGTCTGGCTTTCTTTTCACTCAGGGAGACCACCAACCCTGTCGTATGAATTCTGTCTGTTTTTCTCCTTTCTTTTTTTGCCACTGTATCAATGCGCTGGAGACTATTTGTCATGGCTTGTGCGCTGGAACCCTCTGTTCTCTGATACCCCATTTTGCCTGGTCAATTTACCCTCTTGGTGTCATATGTGGGGGACATGCTGGGCTCGTCTGCCAAATTGGGGTGTCACTCCCCCTTGGCCTACCTGATACTCCTGTTATTCTTGGCCATGTCTAAATTATTTTACATTGACACAGTTAAGAAAAAAAAGAAGGTTACTAGTCTCTGTTAGCTGTATTATGAGTTGATCAATTAAGTGTCAGATTTTTATTTTTGTGTAATGCATTTGTGCCATTTGATTGCTCATATTTTGTGCAACAACGTAATAACGCTGTACCTGTTTTACACGGCAAATTTTTTTTTTCTAATTTACGAAAATGTTTTTTAATGTTATATCCAATACATTAAGGTACAATCGTAAATCATATGCATTCGAAATTTTAAAAAATCGTTTTCAGTCATGACACCATTTTAGCGTGGACATTCAACTCATTTCGAAACAAGCGTCATTTAAATAACATCAGTTGTCATACTTTTTAATCAGCCTCACAAATGTCAAAAACATAGGCAAACTCTGCAGTGTATGGTGGGTTACGCGTTTTATCTTTTTCATGAGATAATTTGAATTTATTGTAGCAATAGTAACAGGGAAAGTAGCTAGTTTTTCATAACAGACTGGAGGGCATTTTGAAGCCTAGCTGCCTATTTCAATTTTGCTAAATGTTGGTTATTAGTATTTTAACAAGAAAATAGAGGCGTGCTTTCACGCTGGGCCACGGAGCTTGGTGTTTCACGGAGCCATTGCAGCCCATAGAGTCTATATACAGGTACCTAGTTAGTCAGAATATAACATGGCCCAAGGCAAGAAACAACGTGATTTGGATGTGGCCGCCACTTCTCTGTTATTACGGGGGCCTTATCGCCCTGATCTGCCCTTCTCAACGACAAAATGTCCCTATCTTACTAGATACACACTCTTTTTCCCTATACATCAATTTGCAAGAGACCCCACTGCACAGGGTGCTGAGAGATGAGCAATTTTTTTTAGCAAAAGTTGCTCTCAGTTTCGCTGAGAATAGTTCGTTTAAATATTCATGTTTTCATCTTGAGACATGCACGCAGCGCCCTGAAATGTATCGTTGATACTCCATGTGGAGGAATGGTACATTATGCCTAATGCGCAATTGTAAATAAATAAGGAACTGTGAACTTGAATAACGAGGAGTGAGCATGACTGGCTGTCATATTCATAACCATAATTTCAGCCAGGCGCTTGTATATTGGTGCACTAGAGTCTATACCTGCACCATGCTAGTTTTAGTCATGGCTAGAAGACTGCTTGGGGCTATCGCTGTGAAATCTCTGCCAACGACCATGGCCAACTCGCTTTCATATTTGATGGTCTCCTGTCCACTTGGCTTATTTTCCTCTCAGCAAACTTATCATTAATTGAATTCAAGTGTGCACCTTTCAATGCTTTTTGACTCCAGTTTATTTACTTCTTTTTCTTTGCTTATTTTTTGCCAAACTGACAGGAAGATTGCATTTTGATTGGGCAAGGAGTGATTCGACATTTTTAGGAGTAAATAAAATCAGTCTTAAATGTGGTTGATGCGGCCTGCACTCAATTGTCAACCTCATGACATTTATAGCCACTCCCAATTTTGTTGCTTGCATCTCTTTTGTGTCAGGTGATGAAGGCTTCATCATCATCATTGACTGCTGCAGCAACAGGGCTCATCCGCATCATGTCCTGTTTATAGGGCAGCTTTTTCAGCTATTAATTAGGCTCATCGCTTGGGCATTTGAATGATATCGCCTGCCATTCATCACCCCCTCCCCGCAAAACAGTCCCCCGAATGGCCATATGCCGACGCCCAAGACCCATTGCCCCGACCCCCGTTCCCATATGCACGCCTCGGCCCTGCTCATACCCTCATCTGAATCACCCCCACAAAGTGTTTGGGCAGCACCCGCGCTCTAATAATTGGACGTTAAGTTGCTGGGGGCAGGAATAACGGAGGGACATGCCCCCGGAGACAGCGGCCAGCAGCCCTCTCGCCTTCATATTTTCTCCTTAATTAATCGCTAATTGTTCATCAATATCCTGCCGGGTCCATTAGTAGCACTCAGCAGCAGATATAACTGACAAGGGTCTTCAATATGCGCCGAGAAAAAAAGGAGAGAGACCCTCTTCAGGTCAAAGGCAGGATAAGAGCGACATGGCTTAGCTATTTGCCTGTGTTTGCTGTCCTGTTCCCCATTGTGAGGCTCTCTGTGGCGCTGTCTCTGACGGTCTTTGCGACACAGGGCGCTAAAGAGGACGTTCTGCTCAACGTCTTCCTGGGCGTCGCACGGGGGGACGGCCGTCCTCAGCTGCGTCTTCCGTTCCAGAATGAAACAAACCACAAGAAAAGCAAAAGGCGTTTGATGTGTGTTAGGCATCTTGTGAGGTTTTTCTTCACTTGAGATGCTCCCCTCTGAAGCCTTAATGGGGTTAACTCATCACTGCTATACTTCCTTAAAATACATAGCATAACACTAAGAATATGTTGTGTTGTATATTCTTCCAAAATGGCCGCTTCCAAACCAACAGTGTGCAGTGTGATGCATTTCTACAAGTTGCAAGGAAAGCAAACTATTTCCAAGACTAATGCAACCTCAAAATGGATTTAAATTTATTGACAAATTCAAAGTGCCAGGTAGCATATTGTGGTATGCCAGTTATATCTTTGCAAGCTTTGTGTTACGGTGAAATTTATTAAGAAATATATGCCTGTTTAATAAAGTAACAAGAAGCACTATCTATTATTTATAAGATTCAGGTGCATGAATGTTGTATTTTGTTTGGGCTTGTAATCGTACATCTAGTATATTCCAAACGCAGTGTTTTTATGTTAAATTCAGACCGGATGATTGCATTTCAATATCAGACAGTGTACCTAACATTAGAGCATTCGAAAAAAAGCTACCTGTGTTGGTGGCTGGATGCTCTAACGCAAACAGCAGACTGATCTAGGGAGTCATCTAACTGGCCCGCAGCTGGGGGGCATTTCCTGCCTCAGATAAGTGTTATCTCTGGGGCGATCTGTGATCATCACACCTGTAAGAGGCGATCTTGATCAAGCAGAAGCCATGCCCTGGGCAGCAAGCCTTCCACTCCATTGGCCTGTGAATAATCTGCCATTTTCTACATAAAGAGTATACATCAGCAGTAGCGGAGCAGCTTTTTGTTGTCTTGTGTGAGTCAGAGAAATTCCATGTCCATCACATTCACGAATTGTCGTATCTGGCCGTGTCATTGTCACAAAACGTGACAAGTTCATGTTAGCATGATTTATGATCCTCACATGACTATGCCAATTAAGCATAAGTAACAAAAATTGCCCATAAATAAACCTTTTGCGAGTCAGTGCAATTTTAAACTGCAACTGATAATAAATATTTAAAAAAAACGATACCCAGAGGTGTTAAAACAAGGTTTATTATAAAAGCCTATGAGGTGATGAATGATCTCATAAATGTTTATTTATTGGATAGGTCAGATGTCACTGATGAGTGATCAATGATGTGCCATGGTGTTGTCATCAGTCCATAACATGTGTGAAATCTGTGCACAAATATTAGCCCAGTGATTGTAATAAGTGATTGTTTTGCAACCTGACCACTTGACCACAAGGTGCAGGCTAATCAAGTGCTGCTGCGTTGGTAATTAAATGCTCAAATCAGAGCATCGTGGATGACTAGGTTCACAATTTAGAGCGATGAATAAGCGAGGGTAAATAAAAGGGGTGTGCACTCTGCGCAGGTAATTGATGAACTGCATGATGGGTTGCTTTCCATCCCTGCAACCCCCTCTCCCTCGTTTATTCCAGAATGAGACGGAGCGTCATGAAGTACGTCGGACGTGCGTCAATGGCGTCTTCGCGTGCTCTCCGGCCGTCCTCCCTTGCCGCCGTTAATATTGCAGCCACCGAGGGGCCTGGTGACCAAGTCATGTGCCAGGCCACTCAAAAAATGCCACAGAATAATGCAAACAAAAAGCTTATGCAGCTCATCTAGTCCACATCTTGTAAATTATCACGAACATGAATGTCAGAACAGGCTGCATTTGCCCGGTTGCAGACTGCATCAAGTTGATGAGATGGTAAATACTGAAAACCGGTATGAGAAAAACCCAGATAATAGTACACAGCAATCTGGAAATTTCCAGTTCATAAAGCTACATTACACGTAAAAAGTTGATCTATTTGACTTAATCATTTGTAATATGCGCAGGTAATTATTCTATTGCGATTTATAACTCCCTCAATTAATACCAACAGAAATGTCAGCTCGTTTTAAGAGACATGTAACAATCGCAGTGCAATTAGACATGCTGTCAGTCTCCATGCTTATTATTATAAGTGAGAAATAGCTAACAGTAACTACAGGAGATATAGATTGATAGAGCTATTTGTTTGTCTTATTAACCTAGATCGTGTTAATATGGGGAATAAGGGCATTTGTTCTGTGGCAATTTAACAAGCTGCAGTGAGCAAAAAGGCGTTTTACCTGCATGCAGTTAGTATGTTAGTGGTGAGCCTGCAGCTTAGCTAGGGGAATCGGATCCCGGCTGATCTTGGGCTGCATGCAACAACGACATGGAGACGGGCTGCTGCAGGAGACGCATCTTTTGCGTGATGACGGAGATTCAGACACAGGCCGCCTGCAACCAAACCGTCCGGAGCCTGCAGGGCAACTCCGTCGGCATCTAACTTGGCAGCCATAACCCTGCTCTAGTTTCTTTCTATTTTACAAGCTCACCTTGAAGGGACTAGAGAAACAGTTTAGACAACACAAACCACTGAAATTAATCTATTCGGAACGTTTTAATATTTTATTTTGCCTGGTGTTAACCATCCCGGAAAACCATTGATACATTGCAGAGGGATGCTGCAGCGCTCACCTTGAGCTCGATACGACTAGTGTCGCCCTCTGGCGCATCTGCACCACAATACCACAGCGCCCTCACGCGTCAGTTGCCAGAAGCTCGTCTTACTGTTGCCCTGTGAAGTCATCTCGTGTGAACTGCATAAACAGACACGGGATATGGCTTCAAGGCCCTGGCCTGTTTGCCGCAGCAACATTTGGCAACTTATAGGTTACCTGTAGCAAGCAGAATGATGCTGCGAGGGAGGCAGTTGTGACTGGGGGCAAGATTGACTTACCGCAAGACCTTCTCAAGTGGGCCTCCCAGCCACCCTGGCCATGTTGCCAACAGAAAGATCTTGGCATTTGTGTAAATAACACAATATAATATCACTAGCTTCCCCTATAGTTGTATTACAAACGCCAGCTTAGACATGTGCAGGATCTTGGCCGTTTGTATCGTCTTTCAGAGAGAGGTTCATGCATGTTGGAAGTTTGGGCTGCAGCTGAGCAGATCAATGTACTTCATGTAATGTCCATTTTGCTTCATGTACGATCATTGGAGTGACCTCTCACACACACCCTGACATTCGGGTCCACACGAGTCCACTTCAGTGGCCTAATGTTATTGGAATGGAATGGATGCAATTTAGTTAAAAGTCTTTCGGAGCATGCGTCATGCGACGTGTCACACGGCCGCGTCATAGGTCGTTATGTCAGAGGAGACGTCATATAGACATTATGATCCATCTAGCAAAATATACACGCATCTATATTGGGTTAGGGATGTTCTGTCAATCGTAATAAGCTTAGTGGCAGCTGCAGGCCTCTGTTATGGCGCCCAGACTCGCTGTTTCTCACTTCACGAGTCGCAGCTCAGCTGGATTAGGTCTCATGTGACACATGACAGGCTGACACATGAGCTACATGACACATTGTGGGTGGCCACTCCACCGCATTCGTCTTCATTTCTTAATTGCTGTGTTCAGATTGGGCATTTCTGAAGAGGGAAGGGGTCCATGACTTGCGGATTGTCTCAGAATGCAGAGGGATCGACTGCAAATGGCCAAGATCAGTCGCAGTCCTCCAGAGAGGAGTCTGCTATGTGACCTTGGATCAAGGCGTTCAGGATCAGGGGAGGGGTGAGCGATATTGCAGAGGACATGCAGGGATGAGTGCTTTCCAGTGACCAGTGCAGGATGCCAGGTCCAATCAGTGCCATGCAGCACAACGTCCTCCCATCTACAGCCATGACACAATATCATAAGGTGACCCAGGAGACACTGAGAATAAGGGTGGACCACCAGGGCTGTTCAAGCAATCGACCTGTGGGCTCCAGGTTAAGCTGGCTATTTGTCCGATCGATGTCCGCCGCTCCACTGCTTTGATCCCGCCGGTCGCTGATCCGTGGAGGGCCCGGGGCCAGGACGGCTGATCCCTGATCCCCTGGATTACGACCTGCGCGGCGTTCTGCGTCGCTGCCCCCGTCCCCCAAGATCTGGCCCGCTGTAAACGTCGCCTTGAGGGCAGCCCTTTGCTGTTTGTCAACATTGCTAACCCTGATTCCATAAACACCAAATGCAATGCCAAGGGTGCAATGCAGACATAGGGCCTGTGCTCTATCATGAGGTATGTCAGTGGCCCCCCGAAGCCCTTTACTTAAAGGCCTGACAGCCCGCAGGTGTCTTCAGAGACCATGGGCTGCAAAAGTGTGACAAGAGCGCAGTCATCTCACCAGGCCTTGGCAGGCAGATTTTCCAGGTGACGGGGCCAGAATGAGGCTATAGACCTCAGCCGCCAGGGGGCCTTCCCTGCCCGTCATCCATCTCCCTCCAACGCCACGTGTTGTTGGTTTTTCTCGAGTCGTTTTGTTCAGCCTTCAGTTGATTTTTTCTTCATCTTTCTTCATTTAGTTGGAGGGTCATTTGAAAAGCGCCGAGACAGACTGCCCGCTGGTCAAGGGGCTACTGCGCGGCCCCCCAACCTTGTCTTGGCAGGTCAGTCGGCGGTCCTTTGTGAACTCCTGTTTGACTTTCTGTTTTACCTTAGAACTGCACCTAATGAGGCGAACGTGGGACGAGCGCATAAATTACAAACACTGGGACGGCCGTTGAACTGCAGGGGAGAGAAGCAGTGACCAGTGGCCGGTCAGCCGAGGGGTTGGGCCCTGTGCCCGGGGCCATGGCTTGCCCAGTTGGCCAGATGTGTTCTTCCTTACTCATTGCGCTGATTACTCATTAATAATTCAATTTGGCGAGTGAAGCAAGTCATCATTACTGGTCAACCAATGGCGACTCATGGGCACAGATTGTCCCTGCGTTGGCAAACTTGTAATTGGGGTTGGGGACCATCAGTGTGAGCAGCAAATGGACTCCATTCTAAGTGATTGTGTTGGTTGCATTATCCTGTAGTTCACTCAATTTATGGTTTTACTTACAGAGGAGACTCTTGCTTTGGTTATATTTGTGTTTCTTTGGAGCAGCGCCACTCAGTCTGCCTGCATTGTGTGAAGGGCAATCGGCTCAGTTCACTATCCTGAGTAGAAACATGAAGTGAAGATGGCTGCTCAGACATGAACCCCACATAATGCTAGCCCTCCACAAGACTCTTGTCGCTAAATAACTGCTTTCATGTCTTTTCCTGGTTCTTGTGTGGATTTGAGATTGTCCCTTCTTTGCAATTGTGTTTGAGTAAGGCAGCAATGCACTCAATTGCAATCCAAGCACAGCTCCTGCCCGCGACCACAGTGCAGTGTCAAATGGACTCGGACTTAATAACAAAATGACACAGTGAATTATTGGTGTCAGTGAAGAGGTGCACAGCGGGTGATCTAGCCTAAGAAATACACAGAGTTTGGGAGGCACAAAGCACCTGTTTTTATCAGAAGCAATGAATAGCTTGGAATGTCAGAAAACGACTAGCCATATGTCGATAAGATCAGAGAATGACCACCGCTCCAGTGCCCTTCCAAACACCCTGCACCCCTACAGCCCATTACTCCTCTCAAATTAGTCTCCATTAAATAAACATGGACATATTTTATAAAGGGACAGAGGCACAAAGAAATAGTGTCGTGATTTAGATCTGAAGTTGATCAGGAAGGCTAAGAGGCCTGCAGCTAGGGACACCCTGCTGACCACTGCTTCTGACCAAGAGTGACCAACACTGACCCTTCATCATAGATCATAAGTGTGCGGGTGATTAGTGCTCAACTGACAGAGATGCGCCAAGTCCGCCTCTGGCTGGTGAGCCAAGAGCTTTGCATATGTATTGCGGGAGGGCGGGACTGCAGGATCCACGCCTGCAGCAGCCCTAGCTGCACCTGGGAGCAGTTCCTTGTGCAGGAGAAACCTGCAAGCCAGCAGCCCAAGGAGACTGCTCAGGGAGACTCTTTGGCCTAGAGAGACTCTTGCCCAGGGAGACTGAATCATGTTGTCTCTTCAGGTGAGCTTTTTACTCTTGGTCAGTTGGTGCACTTGTGCTGTGTATACGTTTGTTGTCAGCAGAAAATGTGTCCATGTTTAGGTAATGCGTCTTTGGGTTAAGGCAAACTGACTTTTTTTTAGGAAGGAGGACAAGCGATTTGCATTTTAAGTACTTCCTGTTATTCTATTTCTTTTTTTCATTCATTTTAATTGCATGCATTAAAGAATGCATTGCATTGCGAAATGAGTCTGTGGGTTCAGTGTCCTGTACCTGAGATCAGCTGGTCACTTGAATAGGGCTTTTCACTGACCATTGTTTGTGTGTGCTTACAAGAACCCCTGCCACCCTCTTATCGGACTATCTGCCACCCCTTCCTTTGAAAAAACCCCTCGGCAGCCACTGTTCACCAAATCTCTCTAATAACTTTTATGTTCAGTGTTTGCCATTTTGATTCTCTAGATTTGTGAAAAGCGATAAGGCTACTGAGCCACTTGAAACAGTCAAGACTAAAGTGCTATACTTGCTATTTATTTTCACGTTATACGTTTTTCATACAAAAAAGGTTTATATTAAAAGGTTTAGTTAAATGTTTAATTTCAATAATTGTCATTGACATGTTTAGGTTGACACAGTCTTGCTGGCATTTATTTCAACTGCAAAGTTTACTCGAATTGTTTTGCAAATATTAGCACATCACTCCATTCGAGTGTGTGAAATGTTTACCAAAGTCATTGACACACACCTCCAATATTCTGGCTAAGTTGGTGTCTCCAGGCAATACAATTTGTTTATGCCCTTTAATAACAGTGTACAGTGGTGTAGGGAGGTTGGGTGAGCTGGACATACGATTCGCTTAAGCAGTTTGATGGGACTGCCCTTCCTGCCTTCCTCTATCAATCAGAGCTTTTCAAATCACAGCCAATGAGTGCAATCCCGCACTTAGCTTTGAATTTGCCAACAAACGTAGAGCTAGCGCAATGGAGTGAAATTCTAATGAGCTCAAAGATTGGCATCTGGGTGGGCAGGGCTTAGAGCAAATCGGGGCAGTGATAATGCCAGCGGCCAATCAGTGTCACTCATGCAAATTGCAATGCAACATGCCCGCATGGTAGGAGCGCTCTGATTGGCCGAGGCAGGGTAGCCCCTAAGACACCCCGTTCGTGTGCGCCCTCTAGCACCCCAGTTGACACACATAGCTAGCGCCGCAGGCTCTATCAGCCAGAAATAGTCTTACCTAGATTTACAGAGCAAGCAAAGTCGACATTGTGTCTTGAATATAGGCAGATGATAGCTTGGCTCAAGTAATCCAAATTAAACAGAGGAGCATTGCAGTGTATACATTGACTTTGGAGTACCACACAAGTCGGAAACGCAAATCTACAGAGACTGTCAAAATGCCAGCAGCCTTCGGAATCATTCATCATGAGGTTTTTTTTGTTTCCAAACTTTTTATATCGAGTTAGAACTACTATGTCTTTGTTATTGAGTGCTATACTTGATAAACATGACTTTACATGATAACAATGAGGTGGAAATATTGACCCCGTGGCTGTATGAACCTAGTGGCTAGAGGCCAATGTTTATCTACCCAATTTTACCTAATATTGCTGACGGCATAATGTGACCACAGGCCTAGTTAAACATGGTTTTATGTATATAGTTTTTTTTCGGGCTTTTTTAATATGATAGGGTAGAATGGCAGCGTATAGTGTGTGATAATAGTTCTATAGTTTTTATAGAGTCTAGTTAGCTGTTAGCGATATGGTTGTATTTTATTTTTATTTCGCGATTGTCTTGAGGCGAGGATGACACATGCAGTGCTGTGGCTGCTGCTGCTGCTGTTAGGGTTAGGGGGGGGGGGGGCTGAGAGATAATGAGATGCATGATGGGGTGGGCTGTTCGAGGAGGTGGCACCGCCTCAATGCTTGCTTTGCTGCTTGCTACCTCCATTCTTGTACTGACAGTCCACCGGAGAAGACGTATCTGCAACATGCACTTGTCCTGTTAGCAGAGGATATTTACATTCAGTGTTCTCTCATCTTCAGTCTGGATTTAGCTTTGTCATACCCAACCGGCCGAATGTTGCTTCAAATGGAGGTATGCTAGCTGCTGCTTAGGTTATAAATTGCTGTAGCACTGATCCGTGTTACCTGGGGCACAGTATCTGCTCGTCTCTCTCAATACTCGACAACTCGGTCTTTATATTCTTTGTGTTAACACTTGCCTCCCTCTACAACCCAAGGCACATAACTTCACTGCTTTACATTTCAATTTTTCTCAATTTATAACAGCCTCATTCAGTGCAAAGGATTCACATGTGCTATTTATATGGACTTGCTAGCTCTGGGCTCTTTTCAATCTATTGAGTATTTAATGCCATTGGGATATATGTTTACAGAAGGAATTATGATATTAAGGGGAATTTTAGATATGTTTTTCTTGCGTTTTTGTTTGGACTACTGATATTTTGTTGCTGAAAATCTCAGTGAAATTTTACTCAATATTATGCTTATGAAATGTGAACACTATCATATTTTTCTCCTTTGCTATTTTGTATTAATTTGTGTATTTTTTTCTGGTGTTTTCGCAGGACCGCCGGGACCTGGTGGGGGCTCACGGCCTTGACCAACTCGGCTCAACGGCCACCAGCAGTTCCTTCTCCACGACGCCGACCCACCGGCTCCGACACACCCCGACAGCCACAGACTTCCAGCCGCCCTACTTCCCCCCTCCCTACTCAGTGCCCCAGCAGACCATGGACTTTGCCCATCACCATGTCAACCCAGACCCTTACTCTCATATCAACCATTATAATGCCCCTCACCATCAGGGCTATGGAGTCAACCCCTCGGACAGACATCATCTCTTGGGCGGCAACGACCCCCTCTCGAACTCCCTGGCCCCTCGCGGCTTCCCCTCATCCTACGACACTCGCCGAGCGGACTACGGCATCAACCGGCCCGAGGTCCTCATCGCCCCCCGAGGCCCCCACGAATTACACGACCCTTCCCTTCTGGGCATCCAGAGCCACCACGGGCTTGGATCACTGGACGACGGAGCTCAGGTATGTCGATAAAATCTTTTATTCTATTTTCTCTCTTTCTGTCTCTCCCCAAGACGTCGTATCTGACGGTCCCTGGTACGCGCTACGGCCGTCATGAGAGCGTCATGGGTTCGTGCAGGGCCAGGCAACCACAGACGCTAGCAAATTTGACACATAACGACGGCCGCTTTTATCATATTTAGTGAATTATCGTGAGGCAGCGTCAGGGTCTCGGGGGACTTTTATCTGTGATCAAGGAATTTCTTGCAAGATGCACGAAAGCTGAGGCGCTAAACGGCCCAGACCGCACAAACCGACGTCCCCGACGTCATCTAATGGCAACATTGGCCCAACATTGGTTCAACACTGGCCCACAACGCCATTAATCAGACGCCTTATCTTTTCTACTCCCCGCTCATTTATCCCTTTTGAAATATCAGGTAAAAAGGCTGAGCATATTTTCATTTCCCATATCAAAACATGAGAATGTTCTGTGCAGCACATTTTCCTTACACAGACAACATTGGGACAGTTTAGTAATTCAATGCTGTCAGGGCGAGGGGTGACGCTGTAGGAGGGTGGTGGGCACATGTCTACCCTGCACTGCTGTGTTAGCTGTCTTCTTGAGTTTTCCTCTTTTGGTTGTAGAAATCGTGGTGGCCCTGCGACTCCCCCAGCCAGGTTTTCTTCGCCTATACCGGGTCCTCGGGCCGTAGCAAGATTGTATGTATTATTCCTGGTCTCTTTTGCACTTCTGTCACACTGGCTGTCATGTTGTGGCTCCTAGTGCTTCCACCTGCATCTAACCTTCCTCAGCAGCCACTCATCACTCTTCCACATGTGTTCTGCTTTTGTTTTGTCTTGCACTTGCTTGTAAAATCACCACAGCATCTAACTTAGTTGATCAAGTGTCGCCCTGACCCTTTTTGACCTGCGTCGTTGCTTGTTAGAAGTTGCATCAAGAGCCACCATGGCTGCTGCTGCTGCTGCTACTGATGCTGCTGCATCTTGAGTGATGTGATGTGTGTGTTTGTGTACTCCATTCCCTCACTATGCAATATGTATAAGTGTGCACCTGTGTGCTATTAACACCCGTTAGAAACTAGTCTATTGGGCTAATTTTCCGATCTCTTAAGGGGTGATCCAATCCATTGTACAAGCAAACCAGCCATGTAAATGTTAGGGCAGTGCACAGATTGCCCGGCACTTCACACCACTGTGCCAAGTGTGTCAGCCACTCCAAAATCTGCGGGGATGTTGTTCTTCGTGAGCACATTGGTTTTCCCTGCATTATTCTCCTGATTAATCAGTTTATGGCAATAATGTAAGCTTTGTCAAGGTGTTGTAATTGCAGAGGGGTCTGCTATACTGCTGTGAGGGTGCACCCGCTGTGCCCCCGTGCCCTCCCTTGGCCCTCTGGCTTTGTTGTTGTTATTGTGCTAGATACAATGTAGACACTGAGGGGACCTTTGATGTTCTGCCCTTATACTCGACCCCTGACACAACGTCGTTGCCCGATCGCAGCATCTCCTGCAGCAAATATTTACAGACCACTTGGACATTTACAAACAACACACATTGTTTTGATCAGCTGCAGTTTCTTGCAATGAAACAACCTTATCGCCTTTTTGTATTGGATCCCTGATAAAGTGCCCCCTTGCTAGTGTCCACATACGTCCGCCATTTTGTTTAGTGCTATTTAATGCCCAAGTCACATGACTTTAAAGGACCAGTGTCCACAGAATATCTCAAACACCCTTGTCCAATGCTCTATCTTGCACAATGGCTTTTTGCCAACATATCTGCAGATCTGTGTCACCCATGACTTAATGCATTTTTCATGAGTGCTTCAACAAAACGACATGACAGTCTGACCTGCCTCAGCTTAGCATAACATTAGGCTATCTAGTTGCCACTCAGTGCATAATGAATAACATTATGCAATCATTAACCATTCATTTTGATGACCTTTTCACTTTTATTATTTAAGAATAACATTATAACCTAATTTCCTGTTGTGCATATGCAGTGTGTTGATATGTATGATAATTTCATTGTATGCACAGTTAATTTAACGCTCCATAAAAAACTGCTAAAATCTTAAATTTGATTTATTTATTTCGTTAAATTCCGTGCAGAAATTTTTAACATGATATTATGTGAACTTTTTTTAGACCAGCTGCAATTTGTGAATAGCATTCAGTGGGACTAATTAGGATGTTTAAAAAGTTGACGCTTAAATGTCTAATCTATGTTTATTTTTTGCTTTTTTTTTACATTCATCAATTTTGTAGGGACAATTAGAACGTCAAATTTCGCGGTCTGTTAGTCGAGTCAGTTGATGAAATGTCTTGTAATTTTAGACGCGGGGGCACTGAGTTCTGTACCTGGCACCCTTGGGCTGTTTAAGTTAATTTATTCGTGGTCTATTTTGCATATCAATGTGTTGCAATGCTGGGCGATTTGTTGGCTAGCGGTTAGTGCATTTCCTTGCATTTAGTCTGCAAGAAGAGGGCCATGAATTCAATTGGGCCAGTTCATTTCAGCTCATTAATATGGAGTGTAAAGCAAATAAAGTGGTCCGGGTGTTTGTAATTCAGAGGAGGGCTCCTCACTACAGCAGCCAGTGCAGGGCCCTATGCTAATGATGTTAGCCTCTCCTCTCCCTCCAAAATAATTACTGCGTTCCAGCTCTAATGAAGCTGCCATTAACGACAGGTGGCCCTACCGTCGCCCTTCCTTTTTCTTCTCTCTTTTTTTCTTGTTACATTAAGATTTCATAAACTGATACATGCAAATTCTCTAGGTTCTCAAATGGCTTGCAGTCTATTGCTGTGGATGTTTTTTTTTAAATTGAACATGGAGAAAGATTGATTTCTTGCACACTGGATTGGTTTCCATGTTTTATTTATTTTTTCTTATTTAGCAACAAAGTCGTTTCTATTTTTGGTTGGTACACATGCATATGCATGATTGGCTTTGATGATCTGATTTGGCTATTTTTGGCAGCTCATTCAATTTTACCCTTCGTAGATTATATAACCCTTGTTTGTAGGCCTGGGGGCATTTTCCCCCACACCTGCACTGGGTGATCTAGGTTTGGTACTGGCCACATTTCATTGGATTGACTTGCATATGTGGAACCTTTAGTGGAACTGACTTGGTCTTTGTGGAGTGACCTTCTGAAGGGCAACTCAAAGGCAGAGAGCAGAGGTCAGACCGGCTGCATCCTTGTGTTTTTCTGGCCCATTGTGAATGCATAGTCCTGGGGTGAGTCAGAGAAAGTTGTGTATTCTCGCATTTACCTACACAAATGAGAGGGCCAATGGAAGCCTGATAGCCAACCCCCCTGCCCTTCAATATCATGAGGTCAGTGTGCTAAGGAAACGCTATCATTTGGCCATGCATGTGAAAACCCACTTGAGGCTGACACCATGCAGTCCCTAAACAAGCCATATCATATTTAATGGTGCTAACTAGCCCTGCCAACTCCTATTTTGAGTCTCATTGTTAAAGGCGGGTCGGTGGCCTTACACGCTCCGTAAGCCGGGCAAATTACGCCCCTCTTGTTACCCCCCTGGCCTAGACTGGCATAGACTGGGCCCCTGTGAGCAGTCTCCCTCTCTATTCAGCTGTTTGTGCTTTGTGACGGGCACCAGAAAACATGTGGCGCATAGCAGAGGGCCTGTATCTGGCCCTAGAGCCCTCCATGGCTCCGTGGTCTGCCTGGGCTGGCTGGCCATCGTCATTATAACACCTGAACGACCAGAAATCGCCCCGGCTTTGATCGGGGCTCATGTTTCCCCCAAGTCCCCGAGCACCGAGGTGACAGGCGCGTGAAAACACATATTAGCAGATTCCAAAGTCAGTGCTCAGTTTATAAACACTGGTGGTAAATAAAACAATCAAACAGAGCGGAATAAATGGGCAGACCAGGCAGGACAGGGAGATGCATTGCATCCCCATGGCTTTAATTGATGTCACAGCCGGGGAACTTCGATCCTGGAAAGGACCACTAAAGCTGCTTTTAGGCTCGAATCGAAAGATCAATTACTGCAAGAGACAAGGCACTAAGAGGTTGGGAAGGAGGGGGGGGGGGTGCTACGAGCCCTACTTTCCTTCTTTCCTTTGAGGTATTTGGGGTCTCTTGCAGGTCTATTCCCACTGTTGTTCTTGCAGTTTTTGTGCAAATTTTTTTGCCATTTTGTGGACAGGCTCTTGCTGTAAATCTCCCTTCTCAGCCATTCTAATTCAGTTAGGCTCAAGTGCAGGGTAAATAAGTGAGTGGAATTGGTCTCATCCCACTGGGGTCCTTTCAAGTCCTCACCTTTCCCAGACTTGAAGGTACTTTGTCATGATACTTTGTTAAGATACTTTGTCATGATACGTTGCTGAGATACTTGGTTGCTCTAGAGATCTCTTCGTCCCCTTCGTTCTGTTTACATTAACCCTTGGTGGCTCATACTTCCAGAGGTTCGTTGGAGCAGCACAAAGCACATTTATTGGAGGGAACCATTTTATATATGTGCTTCTCACTCAACCTGTGTTCCATTTTCTGCAGTCTCTTTTCATTAAGGTGCTGGGAATGAGACACTTGAGTTGGTCCTCACTTCAGTGCCTCAGTCTGTCTCTATTTGCCCCACCTCCCCCTCCTCCCCTTCCCCAATTTGCTCCATGTCCCGATTTTCCGGCGTTTTTGGCACTTTATGCGAGGCAACTAGTGCAGTGCGCATGCGCCATTTCCAAGTTCTCTTGTCCCTCCATTTTCCAGACGGCCTCACATTCTGAGAAGGATCAATCCGCCACAAAAGTAGGGCGACTTGTAGCCCCCGAAATTAGGTGTTCTCAACATTCTAGCTGTCCCCTGTGATTTGGAGTCACATGAAGTCGCTGTGACGTTGTGCAAAGTAGCGTAACACCTGCGCTAATTGAAACTGTGAGACAATATAACTTGTTGGCTTTTGTTGCTGGGCCCTCTAATTTAACTGCCTAATGATCACTCCATGATTTACCCGATTTATCCGCGGCTTCCAAAACTTGTGAAGTCCAAGAATAAACAGAGAACAAAGGTTAGAAGGCGGTGGGTAACAGGCAGTAGTTTCTATGGTCTCTGACTGGAGTCTGGGCTGCTTGTTGCCTGCATGCCCATCAGCTTCACTGGTGATTAGATGCAAGCCAGTCAATTCGTCCTCTGGCCAAATTGGGAAGTTTACATTGAGACGGGAATTTCCTGACTCAAATAGTAGAGTTAATAAAGGCGGATGGATCTTGAAAGATGAGCAAGAGCAGTCTGAATAATTTATCACACGTTGTAATAGAAGAGCGGGGCAGGGCGACGCTCCCTGACGCGCTCTGTCCTTGCGCTTGGCTGTCAGGGGGAGTAACGAAGCCACTTGGCACTTGGCGTCATGGTCACCCTGGCCACTGTTGATACGTCGTAGCCCTAACTGCCCTCCAAGAAGACGTACGTCACACGTAGCTGCCACCTGTCTGAGCATGCGTAATGCTGCCCTGTCAGTCTTCCTGCAGTAGCATCGTAGCATCTGTAACAGTTGTGCATGCAAGTATGGACCATTCTATAGGGTATTTTAAGAAACTGGAAGTTAGCATTGCATTTCTCTGCTCATATTGAGATCGTCTCGAAGCCAAGCTATTGTGCCTCTCGCTGTAACTAAGGCATGTAAATTGGCTGAGGGCCTGGGTTTGTGGCGTGGGGCCCAATTGAGGGGCAGTAAGGTCCCTGCGGAGAAGTGGGCAACTGACCCCACCGTCCCCACCGAATTGGCCAATATCACATCGGATCGGCCAGTTGCAAACGCCTCAGATTGCTCTTATCAGCAACCTCCCCCCGGACAGGGGGGCAACTGCAGCAGCAGTACAGCTTGGATATGGGCGAATGAAGCTATCGGATGCAGCTGGCCCTGATGCAGGGATGACAGCCTGCCACTTAGTGCCTCTTGCAGTTGCTGTCATTATCTGAGCTGCTGCCTTTGGACCATTTACATCTTGTCTCGCCCGCCTCTACATCCATCCCCCTGTAATAATATTACGCCCTTGGATGCAGCGTGATGGGGCCAGCATGGCCGTGAAACACAAGGCTCCTTGGCTAATGCCAGTTATCTAAAGCTGTGTGTGAGAATGCTGGCGGTCCCTTTGAAGTAGCATCAGTCTACAATGAAAACAAGAGCGATACGGCTGGCCAAACAGACGCCCTGCGGTGTAGCTACATCAGGCTGAGCGGTGCTGAGACTGCAGGGCTGCTGAGGCAGGGGAAATGGATGGAGGATGGCCTACATGCATATGGGCGGACACAGGGGAGGTTTTTCACTGCACTTTTGGTCAGTTTATTATTTGCAGTGAAGCTGGATCCTCCTCTCCCCTCCTCCGTTCTGGTCGTATATTATGCCATTGTGGAGCAGGTTGACAGAGCGTGCCTCCCCTCGGCCAAGATGCCCAAGGTGCCCAGGGCCCTCTGCCTGCAGCTCTTTTGTTTCCTTCTAGACTGGCACTTTGCCTGGGGCGTCTTCATTTTGCCCTCTGCCCTTCAATTTGCCTGCAGCGGCAACTGCATCGACGTGCTGAGATTGCAACGCTGCCTTCACACTCCTCTCCCCCTCTCCTCTCCCCTCTCTTCTCCCCCTCCTTTCTCCCCTCAGTCCCCCGAGCCCCTCCTCCGAATTACTACCTCTTGGGGCGTGAAAAATTAAATTCATTGAGAGCATTACTGCTGGTGGGGAGGGGGTTAAATTTGTATCTGTCTGCGACTATCTGTGGCTGTCTGCTGCTCCTGATATAAGACATGCAATTGCGCTGTCTGCCAGCACCAACTAATGAAGTGACCAGTCTAACCACAATTACGACATCACAGACACATCTAGCAGCAGCCGCAACTGGGAGAGATGAGGCATTAGCAGCATCCCTTCAATTGATGCATCTCACCTTCGCACGTAACCTGCTCCATGCTTCTTTGTCCAGTCTGTGCAATTTTGATGAGCCAAACACGAGGGTGGCGATCACCTCCTGTCTGCTCTTCTGAGAGCTCTGCTTGTGACGTGTCCATTGCTCTTTCATTATTTGTCAAAAGAGGTTTTTTTCTCACTCGCCCCATCCCCACCCTCAATTCTCTCTCTCTCTCTTTCTCTCTCTTTCCCGTGAAAAATGAGCGTCCTCGTTAAAAACCAGAGATGGCGTTTGATCTGGGCGCCGATCTGCCTTCATTATCGCCCATCACATTTGTTCATCTAATTGGATGATAGTTTTACTGATTAACATTGTAGGCGCCGCGATTAAGAATTATTCTCAAAACGTCCCTGATAAAATCACTAAATGCTTTGTTTTATCAGATTTTGATGGCATGTTGTTTATTGTTGTTTTTCTGTTTCTTTTCAGCATGGAATAGACGACACGAATAACTATATGTCGAGCGAGCACAACTCTGTTATTAAAAGAGGTAAGTGAATAAGTGGTCATTAGGGTCCGAGAGGTCCTTCCGGGGAAGGGCATGGGGTGTTATGTCAAGTCCCAAGGACAGGTCAACGAGTTACAAAGGGCCGCTCATTGTGCGCGCACTGCATGTGCCCTGGCTTCTAATAATGGCCTCCTTGTGGCTGATGACGTCACAGGATGGCTGCCACGAGGTCACCCATCCTACCTGTCCTGCTGCTCCACGTCTCCGTTACCCAATAAAGCAGCGATCAAACTACGGGACGACTTTGGCCTGGCTGCGTGGAGAGAAATTAATGAAAGGCAAATTAACACTTGCTTGGGTGCACTGCACAACTCATTAGGCCCCGACGGGTGTCGCTTGACGCACGATCCCCACGTCATTGACGGCACGTTCTACAGTCATCGGCACGGAGCACGTCTTGCATTTGACGGCTGCATTCGCTATTATCACTAACTGCTGGTGTTTTATAAACCTGCGCAAATGATTAAGTCTGCAGACTGTAATGATCATGGCTGTATGTATCACTAGTAGAAGCACTGTCATATGGATTTAACATTTGGCAGGAATGGGAAGTAACCTATAGGAAAGCGAATGAAATGAGGTGGAAAATAGGAGCGAGGCAACTCGTGGGTTAGTGACGGCCTGGGAGTTGCACTGTCTCTCCTTCTACAATCGAATTGCAATTATTCATGTTAGGTCTCCGATGTAATTATACGGCTCGCCTTCTCCGGTGCTCCTGCCACGCTGCATCGGGGGCCGGCGAGCCTGATTCTGGCTGACAGGCCCCGGTCTCCCCTTGCCTGCTCATTGGGCCAACATGAACTCGGGCAAATGCCTGAATCATGAACTGATTCACTTGCTCATCTCAGGCGACAAATGACTGTGGGCAGGTGAAGCATTTTATCCTCAGAACGAGCCAGAGGATCAGGCTTTGTTTGTCTGCCCTATGATTAATAAACGAATGGGGGGTGTCCAGTTTCAAAGAACTGTCAAAAATAAGGGGGTGCTGCCCTCATCAGAAGTGGAGGGGTTCATTGAGAGCCACATTTTGAGAACACAATTTTGTCACAAAAGATGATGCTGCGGTTATGACTGCCAGCATCTGAAGCAGAGGCAGCATCAGTTGTATTACGTAACATATTAGCCATATTGCACACAACATGACATTGTGCCCCCCCCCCCCCCCATCCCCTAAGGTACCCCCCGGCCATATCTTCCCTCGACAGTCAGGGATCCTACTGGCCTTTTCATCTGTTTACATCCCCATCGCATCATGTGTGCTTGTGTCATTTTAACCTGTCTCCCCGTTGTTTCAATTTCACAGATTTAAAAAAGGCAGAGGTGTTAAATTGAAAGCGACAGAAATTAGGATAGTTGAATTTCAGCCGCTAGATCACATTCGCTTTTTCGACGTAGCCTTGGGGCAGGGGCTTTTATGAGGTTCAGCTAGATTCTAGGGTTCCTTGTGACTTCAACCCTTTACCCTCTGTTCTTAATGCCCTTTGTGATATTAAACAAATTATCTAAACATAACTGGCTAAGCTGATAAGTGCTTGTCTAAAAAAGTGAAATTCTGCTGAAGCTAAAGCAATTAAAGGAGTTACAGGAGACCGCTGTGGCCGCTTTGATGTAACAGAAAACATGGATTCATTTTCTTGGCTTAAACACTATATTCCTTCAAGTAATCACGCGACCATATATTTAGTGGATTGGAGACATGAACTGTAGAATTACACAGTGCAGATATTTAGCTGTAGGGGCCTCGGAGCGTGCACAAAATAGAGTACTGAGCTTCAGTAATAATAGAATGTCAATTTTGCCCGCGGCGTCTCCTTGATGGGTGCCACCTCCATGCTTCGTCTCAAAGCTTCCCAAAGCCTTTGTTTACATGCTGCCATGTGACTTCTCGGCAACTGCCATATCTGATAATAATCTGCCATACAAAAACATTGAGATAACAGATAACCACTCAAAACAATTGAATCTGCCAAACACATTATTTTGCGTATGACATTTAATGATAGCACCCGCATGCAATTCGCAGCCCTGTGCAATATTTTCAAAAAGTGTTAAGTGACTGTGTTAAGGTGTTTACTTTTTGGCTCAGGGGCAATTAAGAATTGTTGATTCAGTAGATGGAAGAATAATTGACCTGTATTACATCTCTATTGCTCCAGACATTTTGGCAAGAAGTTGTTTGCAAAATAGAAGCTCATCTGGGACTTGCAACCCAAACAAAAAGTCTGGGAGGGAAGAAGATCAAATTTAATTTGTGGCTGGATAATCTGTTAGATATGCCCTAGAGTGGTGTTAAGACACGGCAAGGGGTTTGAGGCGGTTGGCTGTCAAAATATCTTCACTTGTGTCTTCAAATTTCAAGGACTAGTGAATGCAAACAGTTGAGACTCGGCTTGTATTTTTTCTTTACTTTTTTCTTTTTAAATGTGAGTTAGAACAGCTTTGAGCTTGGTCAGACACACACAGGAGGCTGTTTCTCATCAGTACAGAGTCTATCAGCAGTTGCATTTACTAGCCATGATTTGCTGGGGCTAACAGTCTTGCAATGTTCTTGTGGCGTGTGGCTGTTGTAGGCGGGGGGCCGGGGGCCATTCCCCCCGGCAGTGTCTTGGCCCGGGTCTCAGTCTGTCTCAGAGGACTGGTCGCAATAATGGCCTAAAAACGACACTTGTCCAACACAGTGTTGTGGGATGCTCTGCTTGATATGCTGGGCACTGATGCGGCTGCTGATGCAGATGTTTAAGTGATGTTTCTTGTCCTCCCAGCAAGACGTCCGCCCTCGCCTTCTGCCTCTGAATCTGGGTGCATCTGATGCTCCACGGCCATCAGAGGCAGTTAGCAACAACCAACGCCAGTTAACAACCAGCACAGCCAGTTAACAGCCACTGACTCATGTTGTGATAAAAACAATCACTGCTCACATCTGTTTTCTGATGTCTTGTGAGCTGTAACATCACTTGACCACTGGTCATGCTGGACACTACTGGACATGACAAGTGCAAGAGGGGAGCAGATATTGGCATGGCGTATTAACTTGGAATTTTAACAAGCGCATGCTGCACTACGTAGTTCATATTATCGCTTATGTGCGTTTATAGAAGTCCAATAGCACATTCCTCCATTTCAGAAATATTTCAAACCATACAAGCAACAAAAGGTCTTAAAAAGTCTAAGAGGGTCTTAGGACAGTCTTAGAAATCCCCATTCGTCTGAAGGGGCTTCTAGTTTCACCGAATAATGTGGCAACATTGTATTGTTGAGTTTTGGGCCAGCAGTCTGAGGAGCTTTCACGTTGAATTTCACGAGCGACTTGGGATAAAAGGCAGGCAGGGCGAGAAATCGAAAAAGCTCCCCGTCTATTTGTGTGGGTCGAACTTAAAGACTGGTAGTCATTCCCCTGATCAAATTTCGATTTCAGATGGGAGCATGGGATTTAGATGGCCTGCATTTGAAAGCACTTTCATTGAAAGCTATAGGGTTTGCGCTGCATTCTAAAGAGTGGTTTAGCGCAGTAGCTGTAATGCAGTTTTTATATTATCACTTTTTACAGTTAAGTTTTGCTATTGCATGTGGCTGGTGTTGTGCAGGATACAGCAGAGCAATGGTCTGTAATTGTGAATGAGTTGTGGGGAAGTGGCCCCTCGTGTAGGTCAGTTGTGACCATTGGCCACTCTGACACGGGGGATGGCGAGGTCAGCCATGATGAGCCAGGAATGATGACCTGCCACTGACCATCGGCTGGTCAAGCTGACCAGAGAGTAGGACAGCGTCAAACACGTCAGTTGTCGGCGTCAATGAGCACTAAGGACATCACGTAGTGGCAGGAGGAAGCAAGGGGGGCTAATTGCGCTGCAGAGGGAGAAGGGGGAGGACTGCCGGGGATCAGATGGGTGGGGAGGGGCAGCAGTCCCCCCGGACGTCGTGGGGGAGGGCAGCAATCTCGGCCCAGTCCTCCCCGAGCCCCCTCTGCCCCCGCCCGTTGATGCACCTAATTCGATTTCATTAAATATTTCTGATTTCTGCATGCACAGGCGTCTGTGGTGGGATCGGATTTCACAAGAAACATGTGCTCATCCTTTGTGCAGTTCATGTGGCCTGTCTCAAGCCACAGCTTAGTGCTGCTGTTGTTTGTCCATCAAACATATTGGTGACTGTTGAGGGCCCGTTTTGTGTGTACTTGGACTGCTCAAGGTGATTTCACCTGTAACTCATCGGCCTCTCCAAACTGCCAGTCTACTTCACAGCCAGTTGCTTCTGAGCTACCCCCTCCAATCCAACCCCCCCCCCCCCCCTGGCTGTCTCCTGCCCCAGGCCCCGCGGCTGCTCGGGCACGTCGGGCCGGCCATAGCTTCCTGGCGCACGGAGTTGCAATTTGCCCGAGCCCCCTTCATTTCCTGGCCGGGGGCGAATCGGCCCCGTCGTTCTCCTGCTCTGGAGGTTGACCTTGTGTCAAGGACACTGCGAGCATCATATGACAGGCTGTCAGTTGCTGATGTTTCTGCTACTGACGTGTATTGCTATGTTACAGCTGCACACGTCATGTTGCTTGCGTTTTGCTTTAGTTCTCTTGGGTATAGTATTAACGCTTTGTAATCATAAACATTGTTGGCATTTTTGCTAATATGGTGTGCATATGTGTATATATACCTGAAGTGTTCTCAGTGCTAACATATGTACTTGTTTTATGCACTTCTGCATACATTAGTTACAGTCCCCTGTGTATAGTATCAGTGACAGTGAGTGTGGTCTATTTTGCTGCACCTGTTTTGGACTGAAAGCCAAGCTTCATACGGATCAGTGGGCTTTGAGGAGTTGTGTGGCTGTCGGAGGTTACAGATGAGTCCATGGCTGCCAGCAGTAGGTCATGAGGCACAGAGGTTGTTAGCCAACTGCCCGAGGTGGTCATTTGGTCTGCCTTACTCATCATCTGAATGTTAGAACACAGCAGCCTAGCATTGGTCCATTAATCCATCCAGCATCTCTCCCTGCATCAATACACTCGTTTATTTGCTGCCTTGTTGTTCGCAACAACAAACCAAAGCGTTTACTAGCACCACTTTAATATTGATAATCCCCAGCCAAAATAGTAGCACCAGGTGTAATAAGCAAGTAAAGCGAGTCCAGCTAATGCTAAGCTTATCACAAAAGCCCAGTGGACCAGCTTTTAGGGCTCAAATCTCTTTGTAGACTGTCGGTCTCATTTAGACCTCAGCATTTAGCACAAAACGTGTAAATTCTACTTATCTGTAGACAAAAGCAGTCTGAGGCTTGGCAAAAGGCTATAAACTGCTCCACAGACAGAACCACGATAAAGGTGTCATGCTGGCCAGGTAGAGAGATGTTAACCAGGCTAACAGACATGCTCAGACATTTCATTACTACGATATCCTGTCTTTTTAAATTGAATTTACTTTTTTTCTGAACTTTTTACTGTGGGAATATGCAGAACCTGTCCATAGATAGCAATTGAATAACTGCTTCTTCTAAATAGAAACACTTACATAAACCTCGAATTTAGGACTTTCTGATTTTCTTAGTGATCAGACTGCCTTGTTTATTTATGCTCAGGTGGGGCTAGGTCAAGCTGTTTACTGCTTGTTGCTTGTAAATAAGCCTTCAAAATTACAGCATGTTTTAGCATGGTAAGGTTAGTTTAGTTAGAGCCTTGCAGATAAATGTTGACAAACTGAACCAATACTTTTTTCTTATTAAACACCTGGCTGAAGGGAAGCCTCGAATTAACCTTTTTGCAAGTTTCCATGACTGTCAGGAGTGATGAGCTACAAAGTGAATTTATTGGGGCTTTGCATGCTCAGAGACATATTTGTTTAAAAGTGTGTGTATGATGAGGGGAATATTCTATAGCAATGGGCACCAATCTGCTTTTAATGAGGCCAAAGTGGTCCCCAGTAATGGCTGGCTGGTTTTGTGCCCTTATAATGGATACCTCTTTCAGGTAGCTTTGGATTTCGCCCTCTCCTTCTCCGTTACCCCACCTCAAACAGGGTTACGTAACAGCCTTGTTAATGCGGGCATTTGCCTTAATCTGAGGGGATTATGCCTCTCGTCTGGACGCACTTTCTCACGTTGATATTGTTGGCAGGAAAAACGAGAGGTTTCGCTGGCACAGATACGAGGTGGGAGGCAGCAGCTCCCTGGCACAGCTCATGCGGCGGTCCTCCTCAGCTCAGCTGTGGCCCCGAGGCATGTCGTTAGCTGCATTTTATCAAGAGCTTTCTCCCTGTGTGTGAGTTAGCACAGAGGACAATGGCACCAAGGTCAGCAGTGCTATTCTGCCCTCCGCTATGTTACTGTAGCATTTCATGAAAAGTGTTTCTTTTTTACCCTCTGGGGTCACAGATACCCTGCTGCCTGCCATGTGCTTGCAGCTTCACCTGCGCCAAACCAATTTAGCTACAAGACCCACCAATCAATAGCACTCGGGCTTCGTTTTGATTCTCACAACAAAGAGTAGAAAGAGAAAAGCAAGAGAAAGAGACAGAGGCTCATCTGGCCGTCCCTGCATTCTTTGCTGCCTCGCATTATGGGACAGTCACAGAGCCTCGCTTTCATTGGACGTCAGCTCGGATAACGACAGTCCCACCGCAAATAATAAATGTCAGAAAACAATAAGTCTAAGGTGTCAGATGTGCCCTGCCTCACTGCAACTCTCATAACTGGCAGTGTGTCACATTTCCCTGTCTCAGGCCCAGCCTGCTGGATCAATCAGGCCATTGTCTCTCATTTTCTGCCTTCATTTGGCTCCAGATGAGACTTCATTTGTGGAACATAAGCAAACACAGCAGCAACCAAACAGAAGAGAGTTGCTTTGCTTGGTATCTGGCTGGACATCTTGCCTTCTCGATTGGTCCGTCTCTCTCGGACTATCGGGCCCCACATCACTCGGTATGATTCTGTACCAGCCTCACGGCCGATACGATCAGCAATGGGCCCTCTGAAGATCTCTATTGTAGCCTTGTCACTGACCTGGCCTCTGTGGCTCTCTGTCTCGAGGTCAGGCAATCGTCAAGAAGCCTTACCTGTCATGTATCTATGTCAGCTGTCATTCCGCAAAATAGCTAGTTTGTGGTGCTATTTTGATGCAAGTGAGTTAGGACTAAATATAGAGTAAGCTAGAAACAACAAGGAAAGCAAGCAACTGGCCATCAAACTATCTGAGCAACCAACCGATACATTCTTTGCACAGGAGTGGAGAGCATATTTGACCTGTGGTCGACAAAGCCTCTTTTGCCACCCCCTCCCTCCTCCCTCGTGCCACTGTTTGCATTCTCACTGGGCACCACACAAGGACCTCCGTCGGGGTATTTTCGGGGCGATGAGTCCCAACAATCTGCTGGGGGGACAAGAAACATGTCCCGGTGTGCCCCGCCCTCCCCATTTCTCTGTTGGATACATTGGAAAATTTGTCGCTAGGCGGCGTAGTCAGTAGACACCCCTGGGGCATAATAGATGCAAGGTCAAAAAAGGTCACAGAGTGGGGTTATCAACCCTGACCCCAAACGATATTATTATTACCCTCTACCTTATCTGCCTGTCACTGCATGGCATGCATTATTCCCAATATTATGGAGTATGACACCATGTATTCAGTACATGCTGTTTTATCAGTGGAATGACAATGACACTTCTCAGTTCGGGTTGGGAGCATTCAGTGAATAATCATGATTTAATTTGATAGTTCTTGCACTTGTTTTGATTTGTGATGTTAATTTAATCATATTTTTTCTCTTTCTCTTGTTCAGCGGGAATTCGTAAACCAGACCAGAAGGACATCGTCATTTCCGGAATGACGGCACCTTCGGATGTTTTCGTCTCGGTGCCTGGGCGTCTGTCCTTACTCAGCTCTACCTCAAAGTATAAAGTGACCGTTGCCGAGGTCCAGCGTCGCCTCTCGCCCCCAGAGTGCCTCAACGCTTCTCTACTAGGTGGTGTACTTCGCAGGTATGTACTTCAGTTTTTTATAATGTACTTCCGGTTTGTTTATTACATCGCATGACCTTCAGTGTAAGTCGCTGGTTTTGATCTACAGCTCCACAGTCTTTGATATTGCTTGCTTTTGCACAAAAAATATATGAAATACGTCTGTTGTTAGTAGCATAAATCAGATATTCATGGCCCTGGAATTTCAAGTGTTGTTTAGCCACACACAACGGTTTATCCACTCAGCCTTCCTTGTGAAATGCAGGTGTTTTCTATTATGTCTATTTACATTGGCAGTGCATGGCAAAAGACAAAAGTGGTGAAGATAAAACTGTCAGCTATTTTATTATTATTATTTTTTGTATACCAGATGAATTGTGTCTTTGGGATTGACAAAAAAAAAACTATATATATTTCATGATTATTCAGATTTATTATTACATTTAATGATTTATTTAGTATTTTAGTTTTGAGATTAGTAAGCTGTGAGTTTACAGTCCCAAAAACACAATCATCAATTCATCACATAGTGATATATACCAATGTTTAGTTTGTTGCACATTTTCACACTGATCCTCTGCCTGAATTAAACCATTGTGACCTTCCAGTTTTTCTTAAAATCTACGCAGTTTCTTTAAATACAAACCTTTCACCATTAATTATTCAAGTGGCTGAAAAAAGGAATTGAAAATGTGCAGAAAGTAACTCACAAGTAGATCCAATATTTCAGCTGAGAACGTTTTTATGCAGTGCAAAAAAAATGACTGCTTCGTGGAATAAACTAGGTCAGCAAAGAGCATGGTTAATTTCAGACAGCAGAGGATGATAATTCATTTCAGAGTGCTGTGATCCTATAGATTGCAAATGTGCTATAATATTTCTTGCATTGCAGGTCAAATGAGCTAGAATTGGACATTTTTATTATGATTGTTGCCTTCTAGGTGGTTTACTGTTGATGATGGCTTCCCATGAGTAATGACATAATTGCAAATGATGACGTCATAATGAGTCAATTGCAGGGATGGCGTCATAGCAAAGTCACATGTAGTTAATGCATGATGAATGTGTTACACTTTGACATGTAAGCATGGGGAAAGGACTTGTAATAGGAGAGGTTAGATTGCTCTCAGATTTATCTGAAGCCAAGAGCCGTGAAGATTTCTAGAGCTGTGCCGATCTTCTTTGCCTGCAGCTATTCTTCCTCTGAGGTCTTCATCAGCCAAGATTTATGTAGTGTTTTGTGTGGCGGGTCTTACGTGTGCCAGCAGATGTTAGCTGGCAAGCATTGTGTACACCAAGGGTTAGTGAGTTATAAGTGTAGGGTTCTTATGATTTAGCAAAGGATAAAAGGGAAAATGTTCCCAAATATTAGAGGAGTCCTGCAGGGAAGCTATGGAGAGCTGGAAGGGTACAAGAGAGCCAGGGTGGCCCTGTCGCCCCTGCCTGCCTCTCACTCGGCCTAGGGTTACTACCCTGCCCCTCTGCGCTGGAAACCGGAGTCATGATCAGAGGGCAAAATCCCCAGCCCGATCGGCCATCAAGAAATCGGAGTTGACACAGCGAGAGGAGTGCAGGGTAGGGTTCTCTATGTGCTGTGGCCATTGTGTTGGAGGAGGTTCCATTTGTGCCCTTATTCCACCTGCGTCATGGGCGATAGTAAGATAGTTTGACGATGTTAGGACTGTTTAGTTTGATATGAGCATTTAAGATTTGAAAGCAAGTAGTGGAGTGGTCATGGGGCAGTGATTTAGAAAGCAGAAAACTAGCAGGTCAGAAACACTCGTGTACAACACCAAATGCTAGAAAGTAAGGGAGAGCATGTGCAATGGGCAATGTTCGTGCAGTGGCCCATGTGATGTGGATCTCGGGCAAATCTGTGCTGCTAAAAAATACAAGAGATCTCAAGAGCAACGAGTTACAGCAGCTGAGATAACAAAGCACGGTAGCATGGCAAGGGTGTATCACACGCATCTACCACGCACCAATTAACAATGAGGGAACAATCAGGCAGCAGTCAATGGACTTGTCAGCTGATTGAATTGGGCCAGACGCTGGTTTCATGTCTGCTAACAGGCTGGAAGAAATTGAGCTGGAAAACTTTCAGGCTGATGAACAATACGTGGACCACCCTGCTGCTGCTGTTGCTGCTGCTGGTGTTGGCATAAAGTGAAGGCCACACATCACAAGTAGGGTGGGGGGGGGGGGTGTAATACCCAGCAGCATCTTGTGGGGCTACAGGGACTTACACCCTTCTGAACTTATGAAGACCTTCATATGGTTCCCATCTCGCCAACTGCCTCCATACTACACACAATCAGCTCCGTTTTCACTCTCCGTCTGTTTTTGCTATTCGGATGTGGTCTATATTACAACTGAGGAGTATGGTTGGTCAGTGGCAATTTCTGGTTCTATAATTATACACCTATATATTATCAATGAATGCCAACTGGAAACTCAAGGCTGACTGTAGAGAGGGTATATTTGACCCTTCTCTGAGAATGCTGTCCAGTGTTTGTATGCAGAGAGCTTATCAGACCTCAGATCTTGATTGGAGTTGTGCTTGAGTGTGACATTTGCGCATTCTAGATGTGTTCCTGATGACGTCCACTCGTAATGAGCGTTCCAGTTGAGGGTGTTGGAGGATCGGCTGGAATGTCCTGCGTCCGGGTGCGTGGGAACCCCTCCCTGCCCCCTCCCTTCTCCCCACCCTGCCCCCTTCACCCGACCCCCTCGCTACGGCTCGTTTCCAATTTGCGGAGGGCCTTTGATAGACTGACATGTGTTGACTTTGCTTATGCCAGCAGCATGTGGATGTTAGCCATACGAGATCGACGCTGGCGGCCCCGGGCACCGCTCTAAGAACGATCACAGTGTGTTATCCATGAACCAGTACAAATTGGCCAAGCATTGCTGCCCCCGGCCCCTTCTCCACTCTCGCCGAGTCTCACTGCCCTTGCTCACTGTGGTCTGAGAGACAGGCTAGACTGCTTGCAGCTGGGCCTAATGAGCTGCAGAGATGCTGCTACAAGATGCTTCTCAGAGATGCAGTAGCTTCAGATGCAGAGAGAGTGTCAGAGTTAGCGCCATTCCTCCGCCTGGATCACCAGCCCCCCTGCATGGCTGCATGTTGGCTATGAATGCCTTGGCTTAATGACTGGGCGATTCACCACAGGTCTTTATGGAGCCTGGTCCTCATAGCTCATAGCCCCGGGCTAGTCCTTCTGAACAATGCTCATAAACTTGGGGGTTGTGTGTGACACTGCTACTGGTGTCCCTTGAATACTGTCAGTCATTTGCAGTTTATCTATCCCACCACGGCTCCCAGCAGGACAAAACAGCAGTCACCCAATGAATGGGGTATCAAACTGCAGGTAGACAAGGCAGACACCTGTCAATCAACTGCACCAGATCCCTGCAGAATAGTAACAGCAAATAACTGTGGTGTGTAAGCACAACTGCAGTGACCAGAAGAACTTGTAAGTCTCCCTGGAGTGCATGGCATCACGCATCAGTCTGACAAGCAAGCCCCTCGGGGACAGTCAGTTCGGCTGCACAAGCTGCTAATGGACAATTCGTCCTACAAAAAAGAGTGTAGAAAGAAACCTCACATTTGCTCTTCGCCTTTTGTTTCAACTCTCGGCTGAAGTGTCCTCTTGGCAGACACGTTTGTTTCGTGGACAAACAGAAAATCTTGGTTAAAATCTGCTGCTGAAAAGCGCTGCTGTCCTATTGTGCTGGATATTGGCAGCACAAACATAGCTTGTATGGAGGCTGCAGTGAGGGAGGCTTGCCATGGACGCATTGTCAGCAAATCATTTCAATAAACGCGCCCAATCGAATGGAACGAAATAGAATTTAGCGTCTTCTGCGAGGTGTGCAGCGTATTTACATAGAGTGGAGCTCATTACTGCCAAGGCAGGGAGAGAGGCAGTGAGGGAGGCATGCAGGGAGGAGAGCCCTGCAGTCGATCGAACTGCACTTGTTCCAAGCAGAGCAGCCTGTCGCCTCACTTGCGAAGTTCTGCTTCTGGGGTCAAAGGTGACTACGATGCTCACGCGTGCACAGGCCAAAGTGTCGTTCGCATTTGCCAAGGCACGTTGCTGCAATTTATTAATTAGCGCAGTGAGGGAACGGCACGCAGTTGGCATAACGAGCGGCCCAGGACTAAAGCAGCAAAGACCCGCCCCATACAGCCCCGCATTCCTACTCCATTGACGGGAAGCACTAATTCGCAGAACGCGGATGCAGACGTGTGAGGAGCTCTTGCCTTGCGTGGCTCTTCTTTCTCAAACTCCTCCGCCTAGCACCTCCTAATTAGCGCCACCCAATCAACGCCTGCCTCGTTAGATCAACTTTTTTTCCAGCCTCATTCCCCTGCCACAAATTGACTTAGCTCCCTCCGCGACATCTCTGCTCCTCAGCCAGGTGCCCTTATTGCTCGCAGGATTCAATTAGACCCATTGCAATACTCCCCAATCACAAATCTATTTATGATCGCATTGTAGTCACAGGGGCAGACTAGATCAGTATATTATCACGGGCCACCTCTGCAGCACAATAGACAGCCCATGGCTCATTGCCTGCAATATGCTTCACAATGCCACAGTGTAATATTGGCATCCATCAAAGATGAGTATCCTGGAGCATCATAACAATGTCACATGATCAATCACGTGGTCAGTGCATGCAGTCATCAGCTCATGTTTCGCTCTCTCCTGCAGAGGGCTCTGCGCAGAGGTCTTGTGCGAAATACCTGGCAACTGTGTGTGGGCGCTACCAGTGGGGGATATCTCCCCTCGCTACAACTCCCTTATTAGCCGGTGCAACCATAACAGGCTGTCCGTCACCTGAGCTATGGGGCTCTTGCCTTTCAGTTCACCCTGTTAATACGCCCTATCAAGACTTGTTTTTCGATGGGCTGATAGCGTTGCCTGATCGCCCTGGAAGAGTTGAGATGAGGGGGAGGGGGGGGGGGGTATAGGGGGGACGTTCCGCCTGGCTTGTCCTCGTCACCCTTTCTCCAAAATTAACTACCCCTCTCCATTCAATTGCCGTCTGCCATTGAGATGGAAATTTGGCTTTTCATCCACAAAAAAGAAGGAATAAAAGGCGAGTGTAGTTGAGTAGTTTCTCTCTGCCTGAACATTGTATACAAACTGAAGCCTTAATGGCTGCAAAGCTCGTTCAAGCTGCTGTGGCGGGTACTTGTCAGGCTGGCTGGCTCTGAGGAGGGTCTTTGCATTCACCCCTTGAGTTGCTAGTCAGCCAGAACTGCCCCAGCCAATTATCGACTTAAATCACTCTGCCATTCATTAACAAAACACACACTAACTGTATTTATACTCTGCAGTGTTGAGTATGATTTAAAACCTTGGTTGTTCCGAGTCATTAACCGTATAGATAGAATAGAGACTTTCTGTGCGTAGATTCTACTCTGCATAGACCAATATAGCTGCTGTTTCAAAAAGTCTTAGACGCTTCTCGCTTTTTGTGCTCTGCAGCAGATCCCACGCAGCATCTTGTGGGTAATGATGGCAAAGAAAGCTCTGCTCAGTCTGCCCAGTCTCCCCTACTCTATCCCAGGACATGTTTAATCGTGCATCTTGAGCGAGCAGTATAAAGGAGCGGGTGAATAGATGGCTTTTATGCCGGGCTCAAAGTGGATTAGGGCCGGTGCATTAGCCGAGGTGGCCCGGCTCCCCAACTGCTCCATTACAGCCCCACTGCTGGTGCTCCTTCACCTATTAACGCGGCCAAGAATTATAGAAATTCTCCATGTGCAGTAATTGCCTGCTGCCCGTAATCACTTGATATGGCAAAGTGAATAAAGAGCTATGCTGACCACCGACAGCATATTGCAAGGGTTCGCTCATTGGAGGTTTACTGACTGCTTGCTGTTTATTTCTGGCCAGTCAATTCGGCCAACAGCAGCTGATGAGCGTGCCATGCAGCATGCAGCCCTTAAACATCCCTCTGCGACTTGCAGTTATTACTGGGAGGGTCGTCCTGTGTCAGCCTATCAAATGAACAAGATGAGGAGAATTAGTAAAGCGAGCGCCTAATCACTCTTCTATTACAGATGGAAATGGCTGTAATGGCAACTGGCCCCACCTTTGTCGCCTCCCATGCTCTTGCCTGCCTCTTAATTGCCTGCTCCCAATCTTAGCTCCCCTGCCTGACACTTCCTCACCAGCTTGCTATCTGACCTATATAGAGATCATTGGCTGGCAATTACCCGCACAAAGGCTTATCATCAGCAATTGGCTGCTGCTGATGCTGCTGCTGCGCAAGCAGGAGCATCTCCATCTCACCCACACTCTAGACTCTATCCTTGCAAGAAGACCTTATTAGATGGCGGAGTCAATGTTGCACACGCCTGCCTGGCTTGCCTGGGGGCAAAAAAGTGTATTATCGAATTCTGCAGGCAGCTATTGTGAGGGGTCAGTTGGTACTGCAGAGGGTGCACAGGCTATTGTTTGGAGAGGGTCAATAATAAAGGACTGTTCAGCTGCAGCAACATGCCATGATGCAACTCCTTGTTTCAGGTCTGCCTGCCTCACCAAGAAACTTGGAGCAAGGCTCAGAACGCCATTGTGTAGGATGGGGGCCATTGGAGGGCGAACTGCAGCTGGAGAGGCATCAAGGGTTAGCTGCTTTCTGCGTGGCCGTTTTTGATTGAGGCCCACTTGACTAGGCAGTCGCACTTGGCCCGGTGTCGGGGCGGCCTTATTGGCAAGTGGTGCAGATGAGGAGGCCGGGCTGGGCCCCTTCTCTTCCTAATGAGATCCAACGTGTCCCAGTTCTCTTAGATAAGGCCAAGCAAACACTGCACGACAAGTGCCATTATTAGGGGAGGGTGCGTCAAGTGCATTGCATCCTCAGAATTCTTGTCATGATTAAGTCATTTCTTTCAGCATTTCTAAGTGTTGTCTTTTACTCTTCTCTTTTTATTTCATTAATTGTTATCACTGATGGGTTTTTTCTTCTTTCAGCCAGCTCAGATAAGCCGCCTTACTTGCTTTGATGTATAATTAATTGCCACTCATGACATTAACGCGTTTTCATTACAGAGCCAAGTCCAAAAACGGAGGACGGTCGTTGAGAGATAAATTAGAGAAAATAGGTTTAAGTTTGCCAGCCGGAAGACGCAAGGCGGCCACGGTGACGCTGTTGACGTCATTGGTTGAAGGTGAGTCGTTGTTTGAAACTCTCAAATCCACTCTCTCTCTCTTGCCTTTATCTTACTGGGCCAAATGCAAAAGCGGCGGCCGGATACTCAGAGACAAATTAGAGAAAATAGGTTTAAGTTTATCGGCCGGACGGCGAAAAGCCTCCGTGACGTTGCTGACGTCATTGGTCGAAGGTAAATCGTTAGTTGACGCCACCTATATTGTCTCGCCCTTCCGCCGGGTGTCGCTGTTGCATGCTGTGCCCACTTCCGCTTAGGTTTGGTTATAAGGTTTATCTTAACTCGTGAATGTTGTTTATTTGTCTTGCTAAAGGAATTGTGATCGTCCATTGAGTGAATGGGCAGCATAGTGCACGTAGTATTAATGGGATGGCAGGCAACAATAGATCGGCCCTAATCAGTTTAACAGTTACGTGTATTCAGGGCAACCCGATCCGCCTGATTTGTGAGCAGTTCCCCAGCCATGATTGCCAACTGCGGTTCCTGCAGTCTTGGTTTCGTGGCCCCAGGCTTCTCTATTCATCAGTTGTCTTGGGCATGGCTCTCTCTCTTGCTCCAGATGCATTAGCCAGCCCAGCATCCCGCATCCCTCCAGACTTTGATCCTCTTTCTTCAGCAGCCAGCGGCCATTATACTGCCCGCCATTCTATCGACAGCCAAGCACCCTGCTCAGTTTCCCCGCCTTAAAAACCCCCACACAATGTGCTAGTCACCCTTAATGAACTTATTAGCCAATGCACCGTTATTTGGCAGTGCAATAGAATTCGGGGTGGGAGGCAATTAAAATTGAAAAGAAGTAACTTCTACTCGTGGGTCAATTGTAAATTCTGTCTCTTTTACACTTTGACAATTGCTCATTTGAGGCAGGTTGAGTGGGCCATCTCTCATGGAGGTCCAGCAATGTCAGGAGTTGCTGATGAGGACGTGTGATGGATGGAGAGGCTGAATGGCTGTCTCTGGACCAGATGTCCCTCGCCCTATGATCTAGCCACCTCTTGCTGGGCCCCATGCCCTGCCTGCCACCTTGGGCTACAATTAACCACCCCCTTTTAATGAATGTTTTAGCAGATGCAGGGGAGGTAAACTGAGACAATTGCAAGGGTTGGGGACACTGTAGAGACCAGGGAGACAATCCATTGAGACTGGCCACTGAGACTGGCTACTGAGACAACCTCTAAAGCAACCTCTAAAGCAGAGGCAGTCCTTTGTGACAATTGCTTCACTTAGGAATAAAAGGAGTGTTTGGACAGAGTCTTTTGATACTGACCACCATCAATTGTCCGAACTTTTAAGAGGATCCTCCACTTTAAACCTTTGCACGAGTTTTTCTGCTTTTTGTGAGGAACCACTTAAAAAGCGTATATTTGAAATGTCAGTTTATAGACCCCCTTGCATGGGGCGAGAGAGGAGCCAGCAGTCAGCTCCATCTATTGTGATTGCATGAATGTCATTGAATGTAAGGCAGTCATGGAGTAGCGATGACCTGGCACTGCTACATAGAGGGTCAGGTAGAGTGCCCTGGGGCTACTATGGCAAGTGGGTCATGTGTCAGCGTGTCATGCCCTGATATGTTTGGTGTTTTGTGGCGTACACAGCGCAAAGTCGCTAACCACGTCTGTCAGCAGGACGAACAGGGAACATCGGCCACGCTCGTTAGCACGCCAGACCGACGCTGCTCCTCCAAGTTGCAATTAAACGTTGAAAGCTATCATAAACAGAGCCCGGGTCCTCTGTCGCCCACCCCCTAACAAGCCAGTGTAAGCTTGCATAAATCTCTGCCAGTTCTCATGGAAAAATTGCCAGGGCCTTCATGTCGTCTCATCTTTCCAGCATCTGAAAGGCGCACACAATCATGTCTGTTTATCAAGCCAGCTAAGTGGAAATTTTAATTAGCGACAGAAAGGGAGCGCGCCTTTTTTGCCGACGACCTGTCAGACTGTCCTCTCCGCGACGGGTCAGCTGATGGGCTCCTGTTCAGGACTTAGACAGCGTGAAAGCCTTGCAAAACAACTGTCCCCTTGCAGCCTGCGCTTTATCTAGACACTTTGTTTTCTTAGCCAATTGAGGCAGGGCAATTTTACCACTGATTACCCGGATGTGGCCCCGGTCGAGCATATTTGCTCCTTGTTCTCGGCGCACAAAGATGCGTGCGTCAAACGTTTGCCCCCTGCCTTTAATTGGCATCATTTTGTATCCTTGTGAGCAGGTCTGCAATTGTGACTGCCTTACCCAATAAATTCGCTTATTTGCAAAGTAATGGCAGAGAGTAGCTGCTATGGAAGCCATATGGCGCCATCTATAATATGCTTTGCATCAAGTGGCTAATTTGACATCGCAGGTCAGTTCATAAGCACTTGAACACCAGTTGTAAACAAGGTAATGAAGGGCTGCCGTGTCGCCCTGTGGCTGACCTCATAGGGTTAGTTTACCTGGGTGCCCTTTGCAACCCAGGTAAGCTAATTCGGGGCTGGTTGATGACCCTCTGATGAGATAAATGTCAACTGCATCATGACCCCACAACAAAGCCCCGAACCCTTGTATATTTTCACTGCACTGATTCTGTATTAATTAGCAATAAAACACAGTGTATCGGACTAGATCTGACCAGCTCTGACAATTACCCCCAATTACAGGGCGGCGAGCATTGCTTGTGTGCTTCAGTGCTGTGTGATTTAGAGGTGTTGTAAATGCAGCAACATATGTCTGCAGTCCATTAACGTGTAGAGGTGTGGACCAGTGCCAGAGGGAACAGAAACCCTTTTCCCACTCAAGAGTTTCTTGTCTCAAGCAGGAACAGGTGAAGTCTCTTGCGTCACATGTGCATTATCTTGGCGCAGGATAATTCGCCCAAAGAAAGTCGGTGTTTACTGGTCGTTTCTTTTGATGCCGGATCGTATGTTGTGCTGCTGACCTGTGGGAGATGCTCAGCTCACATCCCTTCCCCTGAGACTGACAATACACAAGATGCCGTGCCGTCTTTTTAGCCACTTTTTCAGCTCCCTTCCGCGAGCTTCCCTTGCCAGGTAGACGCTGCTAGAATTTTAATTCGTTTTGGTGGCTTTTGCTTGGGCAATCCGATGAGGCAGAGCAGTCGACCACCGGGATAGGGTGCGTGGCAGTTTCTTGGGGAGAGGGGCCGAGGCGATAGTTGTATCAGTGTTGTGCTGGATAGAGTGTACATGTGTGCCAATGCACGCGCTCCTTGGGCCCTTCAGCCAACGCTCCAGGCACTCTCGGGCCCGGCGGCAGTCGGGCAATGCCTTTGAAGTCTGCCGTCAGAAACAGGACGCTCTGTGATCGGGGCCGCCGTCATAGCAGAGGGGGCGCCCTTAGCCTCGCCTGTTTATTTTCGGCTGACTGGGATGCTGCTTCCCCTTACAAGTTGAGATGGAACTCGCTCGAGCCATTCTTGTAAACAGTGCATGGCCAACACTGATAGTGCTGGTGTGCATCTTGTCGAGTGGCTCGGCTCGCTGCTTCTTATATCAATAATTGTTGTCAGACGGGCTTGTGAGGCCTGTGAGGTGGGCCGGCCAGGCAGCTGGGTCTTGGGGCCACTATGAAAGTGGGAAGAGGGAGGCCACAGGAGCTCCTTGTTACGGGGAGTTACCTGTGCTAGTACGCAAGGGCACATGGCTCCCCAGGGCGCGACTAAGCGAAGATTAAATATGAAGGGGGAGTGCGGGGAGCATGAGCGATGGGCCGGCGGGTGTCAGGGGCGGGGGCCGGGGGCAGGAGGGGCGCGACGGGTGAGTCCGGCCCGTGATGGATCTGGCCCCATCCCCACTGCTGACAAAACGTCATCATTTGCTGCGGAGGGGAGCATGATGGATGTCGCCTCCTTCCTCCAACCCGGCTGGTCATCACCTCTGCTTCCGACAAATGTCATGACCGCTGGGCCCGACCGCCGCCCCCAACGCCCTGGACGTTGCAATTGACGTCGGAGGGGCCCTAGCGCGTAATGACCCTCTCCTCGTGCCCCGTGCGTGGCTGGGGTCACCTTGGACTGGCCTGGCTGCCAGGAGCAGCTAGGGATGCTTAGTCTGTCTCTATCTGTGAGTCTGTCCACTTGTGATTAAGACTTTGTTTTCATCCTTCTCACAATGGCCCTGTCTCATTCTCATTGCTGCCATCACAATCCCTTCTCTTATCATTGGCCATAGAGCTGCCCTCTGCTGGCGCTCAGCTGTTGCTGTTATGATGAGGACTTTATCATGGACGCAGGCCTCTCGCCCTGGGCAGTTCGCCGCATCTCTCAGGTGGCAGCACCGGCTTCCATCAGCCTCCCTGCATCATCCCACTCCATCTATCTGCTGCAGATTTTCATTAACTCATCCTGCCTGTCGTGATATCTGACCCATCAGCCATGATTAAACAAGCAACTACAACAAACGCCCATTCAAAGCTTAATGTATAATTAAGCCTTAATTTCATTTGTCTGTCCAATTTTTCTTGATGCGCTCAAGTTCAAATTAATGCATTCGAGTCTGTTCAATGGCCAGGTTCAATAAGAGACGTCACTGTGTGGTGTTGCTTGTGTTTCGTAATTTCACTTTTTTAACTGGGTCTTTGTGAACATGAACCACACATGAAATTAGCCTAGGGGGTTTAAATATTCTAGATACATTTGCTTGTGGAGTGTTAATTTGACCTTGAAATGACACTGGTAACATGTATATGCCTCTAACCAGTTGTGTGGTCCTTTTTTGCTTGCAGGAGAGGCAGTCAGATTGGCCAGGGACTTCGGCTACCTGTGTGAGACTGAATTCCCCTCGAGACAAACGGCAGAATACGTTGCTCGCCAGCACTCGGACCCCACAGAACAACAAACGCGCAAGAATATGATCCTCGCTGCCAAGTAAGTTGCTATCCACATCATTTTACACTCTCTACTATGTATAAACATTACAAATCCATCAATGAGACAGTCAAGGCACAGTTTAATTTACATAACAACAGCTGGTAGTTTAGTTCAGTTTGGATGAATACAAAGCACTAGAGAACAACAATTAACCTCTAGCAGTTGATTTACATACCAGACCTTTATTTGCCTTTATAATTTGTGAGCCTTTCTACTCGATGTACATTAATGTAAACAAATGGGAAGGAGGCAGTTTGATTAGTTCTGTAATCAGCATGTAATTGAGGCAAAGGACAAGTGGCATTTATGTGATTCAAAACTCATCCATCTTGAGAGCAAAGTCAAAAGTTAGTGGTCGAAGCCCTCAGAAAGTCATTTAGTGAAGGAGGAATTTTTCAAGGAAGCCATTTTGTGGTAATTTGCCCAACAAAGGGAGGCTTAATGGCGGCCGAAGTAAATGGCGGAGACAGATACAAAGTTGATAAGATGGCTGGAGTGGAATTGGCTATGGCTGCTTCAGAGGCTGACAACTTGTGATGCTGGTCAGTCTCTGAGGGGACGCTCAATTACAACTGGGATCCCTGGACAATGAGTGGCTGATGAAAGTGACTCCCTAACCCCCCTCCTGACTAAAAACCTCCTGGCTGCAGCTAGATGCATGGCCCTGGGCCCAGTGACCAAACCACTGCAATCCTATCACGTTGATTGCTCCACAAATGTCACTCCCCGAGTCCTTTGTCTGCTATGGACCTCTTAAGTGAGTCTAAGTCAATCTCAGCTCACTCAATGACAATGAGGCCTAAGTCAATCTCTGCTCATAGTACTCACTGATGGTACTCACTAAATTACAATGAACATCCTCAACAAATGGTAGAAACATTTGCAGAAACAGGGTGAGAGGGAAAGCTGTGAATGTGTCGTCATATTACGACAGATAGACAGAGGTTAACAAAGAAAGCGACAGGTCAGGGGAGGGGGGACAAAAGAGAGGGTAAAAGTGAGAGGGAGAGGGGCACAAGAGGGGACAGGTGAGAGGGTGGCTGTCTCTTCCTGGTCAGCAGATGGTTCAAGGGCAACCACTGAGAAGCTAACAAGGTTCCTTTGTGAGGACAAAGTATGGGACCAACCACCTGAACTTTTTAGCATCCATGGGAGAGTTGCTCAGCTCATGGTCATATATTTTGTTAATTAGCTCTTCTAATAGCCTGATTAAAGACGTACTTTTAATGGGGATTACGACGTCACGCATTCTGATCGCAAACGACGTTTATAGCCCTGGGACGTGACTTTCCTGGTGACGTTGGCACGTTCAGGAAATTTGCGTTTACAAGGTCGGTTGAGAAGTGCACCGAGTGACCATTCGACTGGCCAATGACTGACCACTGGGGTGACCTGAGATCCTCCATGCATTCTTGGCATTCTCAGGTGTGTAATGTTCAAGTGATGCTCTCTCTGCATCAGAAACATGGCTGACTGAATGGCACCCGCGCCCTTGTTACATAACAGCCCCTGGCGACGCTCATAGCGCGCGTTCTCACCTCAAAGAAACTGAAAACAATTTTGAAAAGGCGGAATCCAGAGGCGCATAGCTGGGCGTCCTTGCTTATATACTGAGCAAGGGTGTCAGTCAACACCTCGATGTGGGGTCTTCGTATAACACACATCACCGCTGTCAACATTAAGCCAAGCAAAGGGAAGATCAAAGCTGCAGGTGAGCCCTGATGCATCCTTAGCTATCTACTGCATTCCGGGGCTTGATGCAGAGATGCGAGCTCAGTGTCTGTGCCTTGTGTCTCTGCCTGTTCTTTATGATGCTGCTGCTGCTGATGCTGAGCTGATGTTCTGCTGATGCTTCGCTATCTCGCAGACTTGTGCAAGAGCTGCACCTGGCCAAACAGAAAACGCTGGAAGCGAGCATGGCAGCCAAGACATTAATCTTGCCATCCACCTGTTGTTTATGAGGCATGAAGGACGGCTCTGACACTGCCATCCTCCCCTGACTGCTGATGAAGTGTCAGCCTGCCTCTCCCCTCAAATGAAGAATTCTTGTTTCGCTCTGTGCTTACTGCATCTACCTTTTTTTCTTTGAGCTGTGTGTCAAGCTTCTTAGTCCTTCTTTTCATCAGCCTGACACTACATGATTGTTGAATTATCCTTTCACTAATGACGTAACGCTCCCTGACTGTCCCTAAACTTCATCACCCAACCATTCCTTTACTCTTTGCTTTTTTTCATGAACTAATGTATTGTGTTTTTGCTTTTGCAGGTCAATCATCAAGGAGTTGGTGGACTTGTTGAATCAAGACAGAACGCCGCTGGGCAACACGCGGCCGCAGATCATCCTGGAGCCCAACATCCAAAGACATTTGTCACACTTCTCCCTTATCACGCATGGTTTCGGCTCGCCTGCCTTGGTGGCCGCCTTCACAGCCATGCAGAACTACTTGACAGAAATGCTCAAATTCATTGAGAAGAACTATCCCGCTACCCAAGGAGGTGGCTCCCTCTCAGGAGGCTTGGACTCAAAAACCAAGACAGAGGACAAGGACATTCGCAAGTGAAATGACCACCAAAAACTGACTTTTTGTGCTTTTACAACTGGTGTAGGGCTGGCTCGTCACTAGATTACGCACACGTCCTCTGCGTTATTTGTTATGCGGCCCCTGGCGGCAACTGCCCCAACTAACGCCTGCAGGCCCTCTGGTGCCGCCATCTTTCACCTGCAGTGCACATGCAGGGGCAGGACGCATGCAGGACTATTTATTTGACTCGTAGGTACTTAAACTGAATCCTGAGCGAATCCATTGTGACGCGAGGGCTGGCTGGTCACATGACATCTATGTCGTCTGCACGGGCAGACCACGTGGGGACGTTTTAGAACGCCATGTCACTTGCCGGTGCTGCCCTCTGCCTGCGCCTTGTGATAATGAAATACTCAAGGATCTCGACAGAGTTGATGAGTTGATAATTAAGCATATACCAAACAGGACAGTTTGTGCATGGCCCGTTCTGGGGTTGCATGCCTTTGTAATAAACTTGACAGTCGTGTTGCAAATGAATGAAACCATGAATAGAGTGTCTGTGAGAAGTCTGTGCGCTTTATATTCGGTGAATGTTTTGCGTAGCGTGTGTGTTGTGTGTTGTCCTGCGCTCTGGCAAAATAGGGCTACCTTAGCATTCCACGCTCACTTCTCTTCTTTGTATTCAGTCCTCAAGAGAATCTCACAAGTCCCTTTGTTAACAAATACTCACTTTTTGGCTTTGTAAAAATATTCACTTTAAACTGTCCCAAAAGACTGAGATGTAAAATTCAAATTTGTATATTTTCTCACAAAATTGTTAATTGTATAATGATAGTGAAATATTGAGGAATTAAAAGCAGAATTTCTCCAGCCTGTATATGTTGACCACTGTGTTCTAGTCGCATATATTATTCCTTTGGAGCCATAGGTTAAGTTCAAGGTTTTTAACATGTCTGTACAATACACAATTGTACACAATTGTAATTTATGACATTGAAGGATATTGTATATTTTCACCTGTGCTATATTTCTGTGCGATGTTGAAGGGGGGAGGGAAGTTGTATTTAATGTGAATGAATTCAATGAATGGACCAAGCCAGTGCATATAAGTATGAATGAATATTCTATGGATGAAAAAAGAGTGAATGGATGATTGTATAATGCTCTGATCAGTTGAGTCGTTGGCCTATTGCTATAAACAAATGGTATTAGTAATTTAACAATTGTTTTGTTTGTTGGTTTCCCAATCATGATATAAGTTAATTGGTTGCAAATTGTCATTGTTGTTCAATGTTTTTGTCATTTGAAAATATCTCTCTCATTTCAATCTTGTGCAATATTTAAACAGGATGCTATAATATTATTTGTTTGTAAGGAGCATCAATTCAGTTCAAATCTATATGCTTAGCAGGTTTAATGTCAATAGTTTCTGAGACAATGTTGAAAGTTCGGAGTTCAATTCTGACTTGTTCCTTGGTCTTGGGACATTGGCTACCTCATCCCGCAATGGTTATGCCTTCAAAATGCAAGTGTGCTTGTTTTTACTGTCAGTAATAAGAGCCGTGACTCAATTTTTTGTTCTTTTTGTGATATTTGGGTGTCCTGACACCAAATTTGAGGCATAAATTGCTACTATTGTCGTAAGATGCTAAAAGTTCATGAAGACATCACCAGTAATCGCTCCAGAGGTTGAGAACAATCACAGATGACAGCGACCTCTGGCGGTTCATCTTGTACCTCAGATACCCGGATGCATGTTAGTAATAATTGGTTACCATGACAGTATACGTGTATAAACATTACCAAAATCACTGACTCTTTTTGCGACGGGTGCATAAATTATTTTATGTCTGTAGATAAATATCCACTGGTCTCTAGTGCTATGTAATTATCAATAAAATGCATTTCTTCAACAAAAAATTATTTGCTTTGGTTATATTTTATATTTGATTTATTTCTTTGCATTGAAATGTGCCTAAGATGCATTTTAGCAATTACAATGAGTTAATTGGAAAAGAAGGAAAAAAGTAACGAATTTCAAGAAGACTCATTTTAAGAGTCTACACGTGACAAAATAGTTCGAACGTCTTGGTGACGTCACTGTATAAGTGCTTTAAACTAACTATAGACTTGATGTGCAACAAGTCAGTTGAGTGTGACGAATCAGTCCGTCCAAGTATAAGTTCGGACATCTATAGAAGTATGATGGCTACTTAATTGCACTGCTTCTATCTTAGTTCTTGGATCCGATTGCCTTCATTTTTAGGTGGACCTGCCTTGCAGCCGTAAATAAGCCTGGTAGCATTTTGCCCCTGGCTACTTGAAAATGTACACAAAAGTCAATGCAAAGAAATGCCATCCAAGCTAATCTAGACACAGCTCCATTAGTGCTTTAGCCATTGCATTTAATGAATGATTATGACACCACTGAGATCAATGATATACACACAGCTGAAAGGCAGAGAACAACAAGAAAACAGCATGTCAGCTAATTACTCTAAACGTTTCCCTTTGAAGTGTTGATGAACGACGATTGTTAATCTGTCTCTCTAACAATTCAGATAACAACCTATGATCCTAGTATGTGGCATTTCTTAGGGGGTTAATTGGACCCAATTTTATTACTTCAACAGAAACTGCTCAGCATGACTATACAGTGCAATTTTAGACTGGTGTGAGATAAATTCTATGGTCAAATGACACATAAATACCTATACAACTGATTAAAGCCATACATTCAGGGGATTTAGAGTTATATTATAAGTATATTAATAGGATACTGACCACTTTATCTCTGTTCTACATGGATCCAAAAGGTGTGTCTCACCTTGGACAACCATTCATACAGCATTTTATGATTTCATTATACTGTCACAGACATGTGACATAGTGTGTGATAACTTTGTGCATGCTGCAACTTCTGTTGCACAAGAGCATTGTGGATCTGAAAAGTTTCCTGACGACTACCCGACTAATTTATTAAGTTCCCAAAAACAAAGCTACAACAATTTGGCCCTACATAAACTTTCCTAATCTTGGCTTTGCAATTAAGTTAGTTGCAGCTAGTCTCTAGTTGTCCAAGGTCCTTCTATATTTGGCCAATGTTTCTCCTTCACTCATTTACGTGTCCACTGGGTTCTGTAATTTCTTGTATATTGTCACAAGGCTAACAGTGATGAGCATCTGCCAATTAATGCATTAAGTGCCCAGGTTGGCTGGGTAATAAGCAGCCACCCTTGAGAGCAAGTGTTTGGTATCACGTGTGTTTGTTTACAGCCACCAGGAACCATAAACAGACATCCAAGATGGCCGCCATATGCTCCTACATGAAAAAGGGCGAGAGGAAAGAAGCAGCTCACTCCGATAGGAGCTTATCCTCTCAATATAAACAAAGTTGGCTGAGATGAAAAACCAGTATTGATGGAATCCCCTCTTCAAAGAGACCAAAACAAGTGAGGGGAAAAAAGAGAGCCTCACATGTTACTATCATCACAACCAAGCCTCTTAATAATTGTGTCGGTTAAAAGGCCCGTGTGATGCCATTAAGTGAATATACATTGGAACATAGCAACAGTGTCCTCTTTGAAGGACTGATATGGACTCGCAAGCCACATAAGCCAAGATATACCAGTCGGTCAGTCTCCTTCTTCTTCTGCTGCTGCTGGGCGCCATATGATGCTCATTTACAGTTTTAAGCAGATTACTATATCACAGAGGCGGGTGAGAGACGGGCCACTGGCAGGGGAGGTGCAGGCAAATTACTGCAGCCGCCAAAATGTGTGCAAATTGCAGACTTTATTGGATCAAGCTGTGGAGGTGATAGGAGCGCGGTGAGTGGGGTCCGTGGCCAGTGCCCGAGGGCTGGCTGGGAGGGCCCGAGTGGCCAGGGCGTCCCCTGCAGTGACTCCCTCTGGTGCCAGTCTCCATCAACAGCCAACGCAGCGCCCCCACCGACACAACAGACCTTGTTAAGTCGGCAGGCATGGGCAGCACTGGAGAGGGCCAATCTATGAACTCCTTGATTAATATTCCGGCTTCTCTTTCGGCTCCCTTTTCGACCAAATTGGCAGAGTGCGATTCCACGGGCTGCTCCAGTGAAGAGTAGACGCAGGTCTTGCTGATGAGGCCAGTTACTAAGGCGATAGATTTCACTCTGCAACATTTTATAGGCAAGCAACACCAAGCACACCTGGGCGTCCCACCTTTACATATGTTGTGAGTGGGATACGTATGAGGAGAGGGCATTCACAATGGCACCCCTGCTTGGTGCCCTGGGGTCATTGGAATACCCTGCTAACCATAGTTTACGCAGTTCTTCATTTCCTTGCTTTTGTTGTCTGATTGTCTATGGGCGGATCCGTCAACTTGTCATTAATCAAACATTGCGTTTGGACACCAAAAAGTCCCCCAAATGACCACATAAGGAAGTGGACAAAATGACCAAATGATAGAGTGGACCATTTGACCAGCGGTGGGCGATATTACGAAATCATGTAGCTTTAAGAAAGTGCTGTCTGTGGATTGTGGTCGTTTCGGCATGAGCCAAATTCGCCCAAGGGAAGACACGGCAGCGATTCCATGGCTTGTTCAGCGAGAAACCGAGGACCGCCCCCTAGCTCGCAGGCCTGCACTTCAAGTTTCACATTCAAACAGTTGTGACGGAAAAATAGTGATTTGGCTGCAGGCACTATGCCTCGCTCCAGTCATCTAGATTAGAATGGGGTTAAATCTCTATTTGATATCTTAATTCAATTACAACCCTCCGTTCAGATTTGAAAACACACTTTCTTAATATTTGCCAGTGGAAATGAATGGCTGGCGATAAAGCAAACGTAAATAAGCCAATATTTATATAGGAATAAAAGAACTCCATGCTCTGGTAACAAGAAATTTTATTGCGTCAAAGTTTAGCATTGTGTATATATAGTATACCCCAATGTAGTCCTCCACAATAAAATCTCGAGTTGAACACAAATCAATGCTCTGGAAACTCGACAATAAAACTTCAATTGAAATACAGACTTATGAAAAATGCAGAAGCTTTTATAACTTAACCCAAAATAATACAGCTGCGCACTTGTAATGCCTGCTAAGCCATATTATATTGCAATGCGATGTTTCCCATGCACGTGGTCATAGTGGAATTTTCATGACAGCATGTTTGGACAATAAACTATCTCAACTCACATGAAGTGCCTTTTATTAAGACAGATCATGGAAGATAGAAGAGGCGGCCAAGTGAAATGAAGATGATTCTTTAGAGAAGGCAGAGCAGCAATTTGTCACCTGTGTGAGAGCCTTGTGCAAGAGAATACCAAAAGGTTTTTGTGCCAGGCTTGAGTTTTGGAATGCCATGTACCACACAGTGCTGGGCCCAAGCTCATCCTCCTACGATAGGTCAAATTACTTCACACTTCTTGCAACTGTATATATATCTATAAGCTGAGAGTTTTGTGGTGTTAGGAAACATGTGAGTCACCTAACTGTGAAGGGACCTTGCAAAAATCTAGCCTGATTGATGTGAGGCAATTGTCAAAGGCACCGTGGAATTAGAGGGATGTTTGTGCTACCATTTGATCTGAAAAGTGAGGAAGACATCAGAAAATTATCGTGATTGGCACGTGTTCACATCTAATAATAACTGAGGACATTGATGTGGTCATTTTTGAGTGACCAGTGTCCGGTCCAGCCCATAAGGACACAGCTGCCGGATCTGAGAGTCACAGAGAGCGTCAGGAGCGTCAGGGAGAACGTCAATGACGGCGTCGACCTTCGCAGCAGGACGTCGAAATGTCAGAGACGTTCTGTCAGCAGCGTAATTTATGATGTCCTCAGAACGATGGCCAGCCTGTCACTTAGTTGTGGCGTGTACAGACGTCTTATAATTATCGCATCGGGATGTTTTTGAGGGGCGTTTTTCTCCTGGCCTTTTGACAGGACCTTTTGTGCTCAAAAGGGCCTAGGTGTCGCTTTTGCATGATGTATGACTGCAGTGACATCTACATGTATGTTGTGGCTGATCTGGTCTTTGTTCATTGACAGTAAAGGGCCTTTTAGCCACAGTGTCCACTCAGCCCTCACAACAGAGACCTTCCATTGCTTTACCTTTTGTGGCAGGATGCTGTTATGTGTACATGACCTCTGTGACCTTTTCAGGATATCATTATTGTATCTGTTACAAATTCTTGTTAAGGCAAATCCCTGGTCGTGTTCCAAATGCTACTTGTACTCATCTGACCTCTGTATTACATCCAACGCAGGTTCTGTTCCAGGATGCAACTCTATCTTTGATTAGTTTCGCGTGTTGTGTTCCTTGTTCTGTCTCTCAAAATAATTGAGAAAATGTCCAAAATTCCCAATGCTTATACCTACAATACACGCAGCACTCCTACACACTTCCAAAAACATAAGAATTTGGTGTTGCTTGCCTGGCCTGGATGACCTTGTAATGATAAAGGTTGCTTCTCCCTGAAGGGAAGCCAAATGTATGACTTTTTCGACTTGGCATCCAAAAGTGTTTCTCATGAATATGTATTTATTGAGCTAGATCGATTGAGGATCCACTTTTCTTGCATTGAATTAAGAATGTATTTCTAAATGAATATATTTTAATGATATATACATCTGGATCAGAAAATATTTAGGAATACGAGCACGGTTTGCCTACAAATGTATGTGGAAAACGTAACTTATGCACTTTTGGTGTTCGAACCCAAAGCAATTCTATATAAACAATTAAAAAACACTTTCCTATGCATTGCTTTGCACACATAGACTTCTGTTGTGGGGTATATTACAGGTGACTGCGTGGGGGCTGATCCATCATATACAGAGGGGCAATTACCCTGCCTACTGCTGGTGCATTGTGGTACACAGTGGGACACAATTCAGGGGTGAATATACATGCTGTGGTGTATTCCCTCCCCATATCACCAACTCTTTTAATATAACTTATGGGCTTCACATGACTTTATATCAGTTGTGTTGAAACACATCTATAGGGACCAAAAAAAGGGGAGAACTAGGCAAGCAGGTGGTTCTTTTTGTTGCTAATACAATGCTTCTCACTCATACAACTTCAAACTCCTTTGTAGCACCCTTAGTTTTAGGTCAAACTGGCCATCATATGAAGGTGCCCTTGCTATTAAAATATCAGTATAACATGTTCAGGATTGTGGTCTTAAATGGAAGGTATACCCGTATTATCACGTCTTAAACTTTGTTACTATATAGTTCCTATGTGACATTGTGACAATGTGACAATGTGACTGAACAGTGACTGTTCCAAGTGGTTGTGATTGTGATCTGAGTACTTCAAATAAAGACTTATGCCTACAAGCAACATTTACAGTTGTCAACAGAGCAGAAAAGGAGTCTGTTGACACTCAATACACACAGATCTCAGAATCAAGCGTTTAGTCCAACACTTAGAGGGTAAGGCTTAGGGGCTCAGCAAGAACCCAGGCCCATCTCACCACCCCATGGCCCTATAGCAACCCTTATCATATTAAATTCTCCTTTTTGAAGAAGCCTGAGTGTTGATGAGCCAACTGAGATGGGTATATAGCCCAGAGGAGAGTCTAGCCAGGTCAGCTCTCCTTCTGATGTCCTGCTCTGGCCCTTGGCTACAACACTTGAAAGTATCATCATCACATCTCGGCCCTCTTATAAATATTGGCCATAAGCCCCCGGGCCAGGGGGGGGTCAGCTCTTTAAAAATAAATGGCGGCAAGACGCTGCATGCAGGACTGAGGTGAGGCCAGGCACTTATACAAGGAAAGGGTGTTATAAAGAGTATAAAGATTATGATGCCAGCATATTCAAATGACATCCCGTCATTAAAGTGGTATATGGTTTAATATAAATTTTATAGTCCGGATGCCAACCCCCGAAAGTGCTATATTACAGAGTTTTAGTCCCAGCTGTTATAGTCAGTTTCTTGGTATACCATTAGAAAGCTGAAATTCTGGAGATTTTGGCCTATAATGCACCAATAATCTTGAAATTGGTAGCTAAGGCCTTACATTTTCTTGTTTCCATAGCAACCACCTTGAAAATGTATAATATTATCAAAATGACATTTTAAGGCATATCTATTTAAAATTTACCTGCTGAATTGACAAAGACAATTTTGGCACATGACACCACTGGACCTTTGTACATTGACCACAGAGTAATGCAAATCAGTTTATGTGAGTATTGCATATTGCCAAAAAAGGAATGTGAGTCTGACAAACCTGGATCTGTAGCACTTGTGGTTATATTACATGATCAGGGCTAAGTTGTTTGCGTTTATGTTTTTTATTAGATTTAAAATATATTCATTATGTAATGACGATGATGGCAAAATGAACTGGCACAATTATAATGCAACTTTCAAAAGTTCTCATGGGCCTGTCAGTTTTTAGGCAATCTGATCAATTTCCATTAAAACAAAGATTTGAGAAATTCAAGTCTCACACAACACACTATATATAGATGACTACATACACCATCGCTTAAGTATAAGTCCATGTTGAGGTATATATATATTGAGTAAGACTAAAAAGGCAATTTAGCTGTCAAAAAGACAGTGTGACCAGCACGAAACAAGCCAATATGTATATTTGGATGAAGAGGAACTAAATCATGTTTGTAAAAGGTACTATCAAAGTGACAGTAGACAATGTATTTACAATAAAAAGGTATAATTATACAATAAAATGTGCAGAAACTCACCCAGGAAAGGAACTGGAGTGCAGAAACTATGATCACTTGACAAAAAAATATTTACCATTAGCTTGCACAATAATTATCAAAGAAGATTTTGTGCAAAGAGCATTCTCTAGCTTTCTTATATTCAAGTTCATCTGTGAGCTAAAGAGAGATATGACAAAGACAGGATATGAAACAATGACCTGTCACCGTCACCTGCGCCATCCGACACTAAAAAATGTAAAGTTAATATGGTTAGAAAAAAAAAATAGAGTGTTCAAACACATATTTGAGATTCTGTGGGAAATGGATTATGATGGAAGAATAATGAAGTCTGAAAACTTCACTAACGAGAGTTAAAGAGTTTGATGGATGGGACGTTTGGTCTTTCCACAAAAGGGTAAATTCTTCAGGGCAACCACTGGCGCCCATGCAGCAGCCCCGGACCCCAGGACACTGAGCAACATTAAATGGAGTAAAACAGGGAGAATTTGTGCCCCCAGCATTACTCCATGCAGTGGCATGTTCTACAACTCTGACGACAACTTCATACACCCCTTCCCCCTCCTCTACCTCTCTCTTTAAAACATGGGTTTGGTTTCAGGTTCAACGAAGGTGACTCCCCAAAGGCGCCAAGACACAGATCTGTTGACTCACTCAAATTATGTGCAAAATGAAACAATTTGCAGCCCCTGCTTGAAATGTGGCAATGATTTAAGTAATGCGTAGAGTAGCTTGGAACTTTTCTTTCTGACAAGTTGGGAAGTCAAGTCTGTCAAAGCAGCAGGAGAACAGGCCAGTTCCAGACTCATGGGAATAGAGCGTCCCACTTCTGTAGCTAATTTTTTGGGGAGAAACATTTAATTAGCCGAGGTGCCAGTCATTTGGCAGAGGGGTAGAGGGTAGGGTGCGAGGTGAGACGCTGGCAGGTCCCGCGGGGGAGGCTCGGGGCGCATGGAGACCTACAGGGGCCCAAGGATGCGGTCCCAGGGCGCGCTGGGCTGAGCTCGATCCATCATCCTCACAGAGCACGTTGCGTTTAACCCAATTAGCCGCAGATTAGCGTAATGAGAGCAGGTGGGCAAGGCGGCCCATTTGCCAGCAAGGTGCGGGCCACGGCAGAGGTGGACCAGCTCTTGATTGGGACCATCCGTCAGCCGACCCACCCCGTCACCCTGAGCCCCTGCCTCTGCCCCCCTCGACCAGCCCCGCCGGGCACTTGTAGCCCCCCCCCCCCCCCCCCCCTTTCCCCGGAGCCATACACGTTCAACTGGCTACATGTGTTGCGTGAGCCCAACTGCCATGCATGGGATTCGGTCAATCGCTTGGCCCAAGACGCGCTCTCTAAAGTCAGACAATATAGCTGCGTGGAATGTTTGCACAAAAAGCACCCAGCATGCAAGTTCAAAACGATATTTTGCTTCAATAATAAGAAGGTCAATAAAAAAGAGGACTCGTTATACAGCATGAATGCTTGACATTTCATTTGGAAGGCATCCTTGTCTGATTTTTGTTTACATACAATGTACAGTTTCCCAAATTGTTGGTTGACTGCTTGTTTGTCTGTTTGCCTCAGTGGGTTGTTGTTTTCAAACCCAAACAAGACGTTTAACAAAATGGGAGTGGAGAATTGCTCCGGCTCCTGGGGCGATTTCTCTGATCTTCTTTAATCGCCATTACTTGATATCAGCATGTAAACAGTTCAAAATGAAACCATAATTTTGGAATATCTTAATTAAGGGGCAAGATAAAACGAGATGAGAGGCTTTTTTGAGGTAATGAAGGGCAATTTGTTGGCATGGAAGCAGTGAGGAGGTTGAAGGGAAGCTGGGTTGCTGTGGTTGGGTTGAGTGATGCTTGCCAATCAAAGTATCGGCTTACCCCCGTCCGACCGACATAGACCTACTTTTCAGATGTTGCGCAGCCCGAGTAATTGCCGACTATTATTTTCAGGGAGCAGCGTTTTGTGGATGGAGGCAGCAGGCCCTAATGCAGCAGCCATTAGCCAACATCAGCGCTATAGCAAGGGGGAAGTCAGGTCGGGGGGACGGGGCCGGCCAAACCATTAGCCACCGACCAGACGAGTCCCCCCTCCCCCCAAAGGGATCGGGTGTCTGCGGCGCTGATTGACAAAATCACTTGCCATAATGCTGCCGAAATTTTATCATTTAATGAGAAGCGACGGCAGGTATATAATTTAACAGCGTTGGTCGAGGGACAAAAGGGGGTGGGGAGGGACAATAGAGGTTGTCAGGAGGACCCCTAATCGCCTCCTTGGCCAGCATCCACGTGCTCTGCTTCCCTACTACTGATAACACCGATGCAGGTGATAGGATAGCATCCCACCACAGTGGAGCTACCTGTCCATTGTTCTTCATAACAATCCAATATGGCGTAAGCTCATTACACGAGTGACCTCCAGAGGTCAGGCCTATCACGTGGGGGTCACTGCGGGGTCAAGCCTCACGAGTTGTTGTTCACACCCTGCAGGTCACTGGACACCTCCGATCACTTTTCAGCCTCACTGATCTCCTCAGGTAACTAAAACGTCTATTATGAAACCAAATCTCTGATCCTTAACCAAGGTCCTAACTGCCCTAATTTACTCACTGTGTCCTACTCGTTGTTTTATCAACACACCACTCCCATCCACAGCGTCAACTGAAATGTCTGAGATGTGATAAACTTTGTGCAGTTGATCAACCAGGAGCACCATGATTCATAATTTGAATTTATTAAAATTTTCGGCAATTACAGTCATATTTTAAATACAAGATTACAATATACCAAATAAATATAATTATATTATTTAGTTGCCTGGGTCCATACATAAAAGCAATGTAATAAATGAAAACATTTTAGAGGAGGCCACACCAGTTGCCAGAGAGACCTAACTGCTTCAAAAGAAATTAATTCAGAAAATTTGGTATCAACCTGCATGGCTGAAGACAGGTTGATCCTCTATCTTAGTTTCGGTTCTACACTGTATATTGTATATATATTATAAATGCCAGTTGACTTCAACTTTCAGTTAGAAGAGCATGCACGCCTATAGTTATACAAGAGAAGCTGTATGGCATGGCAAGTTTGGCACTGCAAAGGTTGTAGTAAAACACGAGAGTTCTGGTAAACTACAAGCTTTACACAGGAAGAGTCCATAGACCCGTGGAATTGAGATAGGAGGTGTCGTAGGCAATCAGGGCCTGACGAAGGGAGCATTTGTTTTGCGTTAGGGGGCGCCAGAGGTGTCACTTTGGTCGGTCATTATCGGAGGTAGACACGACGTTGTCATGTTGATTACAGCGTCTGCAATGCAGGGCATGCTGCAGCCCTGTCCACATGCATTTTACATGCAGGCCATGCAGTAATGAGCTGCAGTTATGAGCAGTTATTATGGGCGGCCAGTTGCAGTAATTGGCTGCAGGTAATTCGATCAGCCATGTCAGGTTGGGTTGGGAGCAAGGGAAGGGGGCATCCTGCACCTGTGCCTCTCTGCACTTGGGTCCCGCATCTTATTCTGGTCTACGTCCCTTCTTATGACTTGAGATGTTGATTAATCACCGGCCAAAAAGGACTGACCACATGCCAGTGCAGTAATGAGACTTACAGACCAACACCATGGTGTTTTAATCTGTTAAGTCACACTGGTTCTCTCAGGAGTTCTCTTGAAGTATAAAGCACCACTGTGCAGTACCTTTGATGATCCCAACAATAATCGTTAATAGTAAAGACTTGTGCACCTAATTGGTCCAACAGGAAGTAGGAGACCTAGGCCTTGTCCAGCCTTCTACCCCCTGCTGGACAAAGCACAGCACCCTGTTAACTTAATTAGCCCTCAAAACAAAGTATTCCCCTGTGATGAAGCAAAGGTCCCGTTGCTAGCAGAGATGAGAGGGTTGCTGATGCAGGTACAGCACTGCTCACCAAAAACAAACAAGTATTTATTCTGTTGGGTAACATACAGCGGTGGCAAAATAAACAGCAGCAGGGATGTTGGTGGTCCTGAAACTGATGAAGCAGGCTCCATGACTCCTTGACAACATATTGGCTTGCATGACAACGTTTTAGACTCAATTGTAAACCCAACATCTAACGCAGAGTGGTACTGATTGTGTGGAATGGCAAGAATCACACATCAGAATCGCACAAGAATCACACACAAGAATCACACACACGGGGCATGTTACAATGGCTATGAATACCCCTGACACATTTGGACTAATTGCAGCCGTGAAGGGGGCAGCCTAGTTTCTTGGGTAGGGGTGCAAGGGGGACGTCGGATCTATCATAAAGGGGCGGGATGGAGTGTGGGGCTGATTGGGCACGACGGGCCCGACGCCTGGAAACAGATGCCAGGGCGTCTTCAAAAGAAGGGAGCGTCCCCCAACTCCCCCAGTAAGACTGGCCCTCAAATTGAAAACAAATTGTGGCAGGCAGGGGCCACCGAAAACACAGGCCTCCACTTCTCTCCCCTCTTCCATAGGCAGCTAGGGATTAAAGTTCAACCTTTAATGAGAAGTGGATAGGTAAACTGGGGTAAGCTGAAACTGCCCTCTGTTGCAAAGGCGAGAAAAGCTAATTGAGAAAATACCGTCAGGTGGCGCTGAAAATTTTTTGGGGCACAGATGAATAACGACCTTCAGTCACATTTTGTTTTCTTCATCCTGGGAGACCGATAAGCCAGGCCTGTGATGCTGGAGCGCCACCTGGAGTTTGTTTGTAGCATGTTTGTAGTGAATTACTTGTACAACATTCGAAATAAGATGTTGACAACTTCGTTATTGTTGGCTAAACTGTAGACACGAAATGTGCGCATAGCACTTGGGGCGCTTGGCCCTGGGAGATGGACCTGTCATCACTAGGCAGACGAGAGCTCTGTCAAATTTCCACTTCCAAGCGGTCAAAAATAAATGTATGCGAAGAAAAACTTATTTGCTTGCCTTTCAAAACATCCTGTCACTCCATTCCTTTGTATGTATAAAGCACTATCTCTAGTTCATCCAAGGTATGGCTTTATGACTACTTTTGGGTCATTTTTCGGATTAAGTTAAAACAGGCTTCTGAGGCAATGGGAGCAGTCTACAAGTTCAAATGACATTGTATATATACATTGATGTCTCTACATTTTTGGTAATTTTTTATCATAGTATTCGCAGTAGTCTATAGCCCAAAATAGACAAATCTATCAATGTATATACTTCTCAAGATTACTAATTGAAAGTGAGACCTCTTTACAACCCCTGTAAACTTGCTATTTTGCCTTCTGTAATTCCTATAGCAACCTGACGCGCTGATGACGCTGACAGAGCGTACTGGCCCAAAATTCCAATTTGTAAGTTGAATAGGTCATGGACACATGAATTATTTGTAAAAACTAGGGTGATCGCTTGAGATGTAGTTACTGGAACCAGGGAAGGTCCTTGGTGGAACTGGTGTCTTCATGAAATGTCATCCTAAATACGATTTTTCAAGAAATATTATTTTTATATATATGGTGCCAACTGGAAACAAATGCCAATGTTAAAAAAAAAATGGTTTGAAAAGAAGAATACCAAAAAAAAAAACCCCAAAAAAACCACGTCATGTACATTTGGTCCCAAGCAAATAATGATTCATAAATTCATAATACTTAGGACACTCCTTAACATATTAATATTACTGAGTACACTGCAGTGCAATCTGAGAAAGTGCCACGTTTGCATGGATTTGCCCCCAATTAAGGGAGCGAGGGGCGGTTGCACTTTTTGAGCTGTCACCCAATGAAACATGTCACAAAGAGTGATGCTGAGCACAGTAATGATGCGAAGTTATCACCTTCCATTACAGCTATCAGCCTCCAAATTATCACCTGCATTAAGCCTCCCAAGAACGACGCCAGGACGCTTTTGCTAACGTCACGCCTCCGACGCTCTCTGCAAACGTTTTCTGAAACACCTCAGCAAGATCGCTTAATTAATTTGACAGCTTCCCCTTCACCCAAAAAGATCCCAGATAAAGCATTTGTGCTTGCTTGATTGCCTGTTTGGTTGCTTAAAACTTGCTTGGTGAGTTGGTTGCTTGAGTTGGTTGCTTGCTTGTGGACCTTATAAGCCCTATATCTTCTTAGCAGTGCCCTCTAGCTGTTGTAACCTGCATCGATCTTTTAATGCCACAATCGATAGATTAAGGATCTTTGCATTTGTCCAGTCCGGTGCGGGGGAAAACACCCAGATGCTTTCTGTAAGGACAACATATACATTTGGACCAACACTCGGACCTAAAAACTTCGTCCGTGTAGACTTATTCTTCTTGTATACTGATGATCTCAATAAACCTACCGAAAATTCGAAGTACACATACAGGCCTGCCGTATTTTGTTGATTACAAGCCTTTTATATATGTATATATATGGGGCCTTCAGTGGTTTAAATTACTATTAGTCAAAGAAGAAAAAAGCCTTACTATGGCATGGGTTTGTTAGTGTCTTTATATGATTCATAAGCAAATAAAAAAACATTTATAAATTTTCCTAGCTAAGCACTATGTTAAATTCAGATTTGTCTCTGTTGTGTCCACCCTCTTGTATGACTTGATTTCGATGATGTGTTGCGTCATATATATGAGAGTTATATTTGCTAAAAGGATGTTTTTTCATAGAAGTAATTTTAACACCTCGAGATTTATACTATATATATATATATATATATATATATATATATATATATATTTATATATATACTAACACTGTCCCTGCAGGCTGTCAAAGCATGGACATGGTCAAAGTACTTCGTCATTATAACTTTGTAGAACCTGTTTTATGTCTCTATTACAATCTATCGCTCCATCCCCCCCCCCCCCCCCCCCCCCCCCCCGCTCTCGTTAGTGCATGGGGAGACGTACAGCATAATCACGGGAGACAAACGATGACTGAGCGCCGAGAATTGGACTGGACACACGTCCGAAGGCCATCGCTGTGACGTAGCGTCCTCGTTTGTCATGACGGCCGTCGCGCTGTCACGCTTACTGCCTTCAAAGCCTCCTAAATTTGTTTGCAACCAAACTTGCACCAAGCTTAGTAACTTTTGTCATGTAACAAGCAGTATATATATACAATCATCGTACATTTGTGTATTCATCTTAAGAGAGTGATAACAGATTTGTCAGAAGTGTCATAACGTGTCAATGACGCGTCATGAAGCGTACGAGTGTACGTCATTTGGGAAATAAACAACGTCTTCATGAGCAGGGGAACTACAAAGTGAGGTTGTGTAGTGTTTGGTCTCTGTTCAAGAGGGCGTGAAAACAAGCGCGTCGCTTTGCATTCCTTTAATAGTTGTTAGGAGAATGACCAGTGCGCTGGCTAGGTCACTGCTTTGTTCTACGTCACTTACATACACAACGTCACGCTCGACGTCATGACGTTATCTAATTAACCGTTAAGAGACGACGTGATTAGGGTCCATTCAAAAGTGACCAGTGCCCAGTTCGGCGGTCACCTCTGATGGGGCAGGGTGTGATTAGGTGCAGCTTCAAAGGGCCTATTTGCCCTAGGGAAAGCATTGCTGGTCTCCCCCATGTTATCATTTCCACATGTCATTCTGTGAGTTAGCAGTGTTGGTGCATGTGAACCCCTGCCCTCTGTAATATACACGTGTAGTTCGCAAGCAAAGGTCTCTGGAGTCACCTTCTACACAACATTGGTCCCATGGTGTACCCTTGCTATACCCCTCTTTTGATGCACTCCTCTAAAAGCACTTAATGTCCTAAGAAAATATGACAGGCACACATAAGGCACTCTCAGTGGGCATTCTCATAAGCACTCAATATGGCACTTAAATATATGGCACTTTAAATCTTCCTCCAACAGGCTGATACCTAGTTAATGGTTCTCTATCACGAACTGGAATGAAAACAGAACAAAGTGACACTTTCCACAGGACAGCTCACAACTCTCATTCTCTGCATTACCCAGCCTCCTTAAGTATATAGTTTGTTACACTCGTGACTTTTGTTGAATCAGCTTCTTTCACAAGAAAAACTGTTTGAAAGTGTGATAAATTATCAACAATGTGATAAACAAGTGACTCCACAGGCCCCATGCTTCAAACAACTTCACATTTGGTGCATTGTCTGGGCTCTCCAATGGGACAATCGTGCAACAAGGTAATTCCGGCGATAGCAGCTTGACACTTGCCAAAATTAGGTTAAAACGTGTTGGAAGGACAATGATAGGCTAACAAACGGAAATTAAGAGCCGGACAGTGGCTACTTACTTGATAAATAAAGCCCATTGCTTGGGAAGGAAGGCAAATGAGGATTAATGGATTGATGGAAGGGGCTTGTTGTGTTGGGGACCTTTTCATCAGTTACAATTCCTGCTACAATTCCTCATGCGCAAGCGCACATCGATCATCTGACGAGGCTCACTCCGCTCATCAAGTGCAATATAGTAAGGCCTCTCCGGTTTGCCTTTTAGTCCGCACCCAGGGCTATGGACAATGCGGGATTGCTGACCAAATACGGCCTCATGCAAAATGCAGACGATTCTACACATTTGACAGAGATTTGGCAAATGAAGGGGCCGGGGGCCAGGGGAGACTGGGGGGCCGGGGACACTTGCAGGTAATGAAGATGAAACAGCCTGGCCATTTGTCTCCCACAGTGAGCCATCTCTCACTCCTGACATTCCTGGCGATTCATGGGTGCACCCCTAAGTCTTACATAAACTTACGACTTGTTCTGTGTTCTCTCTAGATGCTCTGTCTCAATGTTACCTTGGATGAACTAGAACTAGTTCATCCAAGATGTTACATAGAACTTGATTCGTACGTTGGAGAACAAGTTGAGAAATTGGTGTCGTGCGCTGTGCATTGATTTTAATGCGAGGTCACAGAATAAAACTTCATGCTTCCAATATCCAGACTCAATATCCTGACTCCGCAGAACCTTTATTAATAGTAACTAACAATAGGACACTGCATTGTACCCCAATTTTGCAGCGTCATCATACCCTTGTGGCAAACAAACCAAATTGTGATAAACCTTGAACATGAATACAATATGGATGCAAAAACATACACAGACAATATGATTATTGTGACTCTTATTAGATTTTTGTCAGTGTGTCACCATCTGCAGTAACCATGCCCCTGAAAGTTATGGATTTTATTTGACCTTTCCCTTGTGAATCTTGTACTTATATACAACATTAATCCTAACTGCTTAACGTGATCCTTGCATGCATAAATACAATATGGTGTCAAGATGAACACTTCAAAACAGCCGCTGTTTCTCAATGTAAACAAAGAATTCCAAGTCAGAGAGATGAAAGGAAATTTGCCGCCTCATCCGGAAGCTCAATTCAGCAGTTTAGGTGTGCCCTTCAATTGTTGTTCTTTTTTTAATATTTATAAATAGCTAGCCTCTTTTAAATCAGTTAATTTTTTACTTATCACTATTAACTCGTGTATGGTACATGTATACATGAAAATGATAACACATGAATTCAAGCTCTTGGCTGCGTGCATATGTCCGTCATGTTCATAATTAATTTAAACATTCTCTTTGTGTACAGTTTTATTTTGGTAAGATTCATCTTGTGTGGGGATAAAAGATTACCATCAAACTAAAATTGTCAAATCTTCACAAACGGAGCAGACACGGTCTCCCATAGTCTTACATACGGAAATAAAATTGTTTGATAAAATCTTCTCTAGTTTTGCTTATGACTGGTGACCCAAGATAATGAAATTGGTCTTAAAAGTAGTAGGACTACTCCAAATTTCTGTTTGTATGTGATTCAAAATTAAAAAAACCAGTGGCATCCCTACGATGTGTTGCAGGCTAGAATACTGTACTTTATATATATAATTGTTTTTCATATATACAGTGTAATGCCTTGGCAGTGAAATCATGGATGGATCAACTAAATCAAAGCAAGGTGAAATGTTGCTCTCCACATTTAATGTCAATGGCAACAATGATGTTAAACTTAATGGTGGGGACGCCCTACCTTTTATGTCATGTTATTACTAATATACTCTTCGTTGTATAAAATGAAAGAAACTCAACTCAGAAGTCTAACAAGTGATGGTGAGGACTACTTGAAAATGACTTTTAGCATCAAAACTCATTAGATTGTACGAGTCAATACAATCACCATCACGTTCGTCTATGCATAAAGTGTATACCATGGAGACAAGAATATGGAATATATCAGATACATGTTATTGCTGCCAATGATTAATGGATACCACCAACAATGTTAACATGTCATTCTTTATAGCTTTTTGCAAAGTTTGCATTGCATCTTCTCAATGCTGCTGGTCTGAAGCTTTAAGTCAGCTTATACAGTTGGTTTCATAAAATATGGTCGACTCTAGACAGCTGTAACAACCTATTTCTGGCTGTAGCTATGACTGGCTAAAGCCAGCTGCTTCTGTCTACCCCGAGCTTATATTTGGTTTACTGGAACAAAAAAAATCTTGGCGAATGTATAAGAAACTTATCTAATATATCATAAATATGTACGTTTAGATGTGGCCTTCAGTATAACCATGGCCAGACAGTTCCGCCTGACGTAATGATGAGATGGTATAAGGCTTAGAGTCCACCCCATGCTAGGCCTATATTGTTACATTGTCAGGTTACATAAATGGAAATGAGAATATGAGGTTAGGAATATGTCACTTGATATACCATATATAATATAAGTCCCAATGTTGTAAGACTGATTTGGTGTATCGTAGACTCAGTGCAAAGCAATCACCATTAATTTCAAGATCCAACGTGGAATCTTGGGTGAATGTCGTGGAAAGTCCAATGATGAAATTTTGTTAGTCAGATTGGAATCTTTACTATTAATATGTTGAACTTTATTTATGTCTGTGTTTGTAACTTTGGCTTATAATATAAACATATGTTTACCTCTCACAAGCGAGTTTGAATCCCTTATTCCCACCATATCAAATGATATTATTTACTTGCCTTAGCTTATAGGCACCGACAAGTCAGCCAAACCATGTCATCAAAGATTTCCAAATTCCAAACAAGAAGCTGAGAATAATCCATGCAGGGGCTTCAGCAGATGACCAGGGCCTTAACCACTACTTAGGATTCAAAATAAATGTCCACCTGTCTTTCGGTCATATTTGGCAAAGAAATAACTTGATGTTTGCTATATTCTCCATTGTAACTTCTGCCGCTTCTTTGTGACAATCACAAATTATGACAAAAGTGCCAAAAAAATTATCATTGCGACGATAGGAAAATTGAAGTTACTTTGTAAACAGTAACAATAAAACTAATGAAATCATAATAAAACCATGATAGAGATGTTTAAACATATAATAAATACAAACATTCCAGCAACATTTTGGACCTTCCCATTTCGAGAGCAACTTTTTAAAATCATTAAAATCTAAAGCTTCTTTATAATTTGATGGCAGTGTATTCCACAGATGAGCACCATAATATGATGTTATTCAGGCACGATCAAATTTCAATTAGATTCAGTTTTATAACTACATGTAATTGATACAAAATTTACTCCAAAACAACTACACACGCTTTTATATATACGCAGACCGAAGAGATTTTGCAACCTTCAATGGGGCATGGCACAGTGGCGCCTCTGGTGACAATCAGTGAAGTCCAGACTTTGTTGGGTACGTATGCTACATTTTGAGTAAGTGACAGGTCAACCACCACATATTTTTTTTTTGTTCTTATATTATTTTCACTGCGTCACTGATGGCTGTGTATTGAATTCCTGCAGGCTGCAGGGAATGATTCCAAATGTGACAGAGATGCGGAATGTAAAATCCGCAAGGGGGCTGAGATGTCACTTCATTTGTGCCCTCTGACGAAAATACGGTTTAGTTACCGAAAGAGGACTCTCGTTGCTCTTCTTGGCTGTACTATTATAAAAACCAGATTAATTAACAGTAAGGCACATGTTGATTTTCGATAATGACCACTTGAAGATTTACATTACGACTTGCATAACTTTATTTTATTTCATATGTTCCTGGACAGGTTGAATACGGCACAGGATAAAATAAAAAAAAAGGTTTTCATATACCATAGATAGTAGTCTACACTTTTGTTAGTGCTCTCATACGAGGAATGATATTCTACGTAGATAATTCAATTCAAATTTATTGTAGGATTCATATATTATAATAAATTTCCACTCTGTTTTCTGATTCATATTTTTACCATAAAAGGCATGAAGCAGCAAAAATGGGCAGAGATGTTGCTGATGAGTCAAACCCCAACCTTTTAACCAGTAAAAAGGCCTCTGTGTATCAATTAACTAAAAGTTTCCTATCTTTACAATGATAATATTTTGTCAGAAGTAGCCGGAATAGTGGATTTTCACGGAATGTTCTCTGTATTTCCACCAGGTGGCTAGAACCGAATACTGCAAGTCTATTGGCTGAAAAAGTTCTCGCCCTTGGCTGTGATTGGCTAATGCAAAGTGCATCCTAGCAGCAGTATTTTTTTAGTGCATTTTAATGTATATTTGACACTATCATTTAGTTTGTTATTTTTCTGAGAAAGTTATATTTATGGAATCAGTTAATTATAACCTACTGTGTCTAAAAAGCAAAATGAGTAATAAGAGGAATTCAGGGCTATTCAGTGAAAAGACTCTATTACAAACAAAATGTCACAAGCAAACTGTGACAAACAAACAAACAAACGAAGTGTGACAAACAAACAAACAAAGTTAGAATAACATATAAGTGTATACATGTTTTTATCAGCTAGAAAGCTTGATTTTTGGTCCATTTTGTGCTGATCCATGCCATTTATGAAAAAATATGACCTAAAAACTACTGGACATTTATTATGGATCCTGCTATAAGTCCCACACATTCCTGTAATTGGGATTAAGGTGCATTATAGATTTTGAATGCCATACAAATTATGCTAATTAAGTTATTCTTGACTATTGCTTTTGGCCAAACTTAGCTAATACACAAACCTAATATTATATCCACTTGAGGACTAATGCGATGCAAAACAGAACTCACTTCCAGCACAAATCCAAAATTGTACAAAAACTTGATGAATAGTGCTTTATATAATTTGGCAGAGTCTGATGGAAGGATGCTAATCTTTTTTTTTGCAAATTCGTTTGGTGACACTTGCATGTGCCCCAGAGAGGGAGCCACGCTAAACCGTAAGAGGACGCCACGTGTGGTGTCATTAAGCCCTGTACCCACAAGGTTTGGGCCGAGGCTTGCCAAGGTTTGGCCAATAGCTCCAAACCTTAATCTTGCAGAGGTTTGAGGACCTGTGTCCTCACTAGGATATTGGTAAGGGGTGTGAAGGTCTACTTAAGGTAAACTGACGGATCTGTAAGATTCATCTACGTTAGTGCTGTGGATTGTCCAATGTCGTGTAAGGTGGGCGATGGTGCCACTCAAGCTTGGGGTCATGTACTGTACTTGGACTCAGTACTTGGACTTAAGTACCAAGTACTCAGTACTTGTACTTGTACTCGAAGCTGTTCAAAATAAAGTACTTGTACTTGTACTTGTACTTGTACTTGAAGCCAAAGTACTTGCAAGTACCTTTCAAGTACTTCAAGTACTTATTGTTTTTAGATGCAGATTAATGCAGTTTATAAATAATTATTGCATTTTGAGCACACGTTACATGTATGTCATGACTAACATTACTAGTTTGATTAAATGGCAATTCGGTTTCAACAGACTGAGTAGTAACTTGACAGCAGCTAATGGTTAAGTAGTTCACTGATTACAATACATATTACACACTCTTGGATGGAGGCAGGCTTTGATACAAAAACCAAATATCATATAGATTATAGATCTATTACATGTATCAATTTACACAAATAATTTCTACGAAAAAGGCAAGTTTGCTTTTAAATCATACCAGTATAATAATTATTTCGATTGTACATACTGATTGTGTGAAAATCGAATGCTTGCAAATAATTTATGAATTTCAACTTTTTGTTTAACTAACATGTGGGTTTATATATTGTATTGTGAATCAGTTGACCCCAATTTGTCCAGTTGCTTTTGTGTAGAACAATAGACATAACAGACATAAGGGTAGCTGCTATTTACCCAATTAGACAAGAAATCAGTGGGGGTCATTCCAATTGTCTTAATCCCCATTCATCACCTGTTAGAAATAATGGGAATTCCCCAGTTTAATTCATGTGCATATTATTTACGCACTTAACTTGCAAATATTGATAGTGAAAATATCATACATGTTTTTAGTTACTTTAGATATTAATGATTTCAACATAGAGAATGATTATAACAATGCAAATTAATATTGATCTGTCTAGTATTTGGTCAACTGAGGCTACCACTAGAGTTTGCACCAAATAAGGCGAAGGTGGTGTTAATCGCAGGGTTCTACTGAATATGTGCCAAAATACTGATCATTAGAATGCCAAAGAACTTATATTATGTTTGTTGATTTGACAAAAAATTCAAACTTTATATACTGTAATGGAGGGTATTATCGACAGGGCGGGTATTATCGACATTTAAATTAGTTTGTTAACAAAATTGTTAACATTCTAATGTGAGTGTCGCTAATACCCACCCTGTTGATAATACCCTCTGTTACGGAATATAATTTGTTTCATATTTGAAACGTTTTCAACTCACAAACTGGGGACGCCAATTAATCTTTCTTATCTAACTGCCACCCTAATTTGAACTTGCCTGACCTCATGGTCAGTTGCATCTTAGACTTTGCAGCAGCAGCAGCCTTGCTTTCTCTTATGCTTTTACCTGATTTTTGAACCTGTTTACAATGGCTAATGATGGTGTCGATGCATGGGAGTTTAAAAAGTGGTGTGAAGAGTTCGAGCTGGAGGAGGACACCATAAAATTGCTTGAGTCCAAGGGCTTTAAATCGTACAAGACCATCAACAGGCTGGACAAAGACAAAGTGCAGCAATACTTTGGCAAGTCTTTGGCCAATGTCCCTGCACAATTACTGATGCCGGAGGAGGCTGTCCAGGAATTAACTGGTGGCAAGCAAGACATCAACCGAGGCAGGAAGGATCCTACACAGCATCAGACCACACAGGTCTCAGAACCAGAACCCAGCACTGCATCTCAGGACCCACTGTCAGCCCTGCAGAATGGATCATCATTGTCAGCTCATGAAGTGGCCAATCTATTGCCACAAATGCATCACTAGCTGGTACCTTTGCTGCAATGTCAAGCCAAGTTGATCTTGCTTCACCTCAGACCTCAGGGTTTTATGACCCATATCAGTTTGGAAGAGATACCTTTTCTACAAAGAAAAGACATGTGGTGGACTTCATTTCAAGCTTGTCTAGGACTGAGGAGACAGCTTCAGTGACATTAGGTGGTGTGGAGTTCAAATCTACAGCCACTAGAAAACTGCAGCATGAAAAACTTACAGCAACCCAATACATGGAAGGGGCACTACGTATCCTCAGAGCCATGGTCATTGAGGATGGCATCAATCTGGAGCATTCAATGGATTATGTGAATTATTTGATCCAAGTGGCTGTCTTTGCACAGACATTTAATTGGACAAATGTACTTTCGTATGACAAGGACTATAGACAGGAGCAACATGAGCTAGGCTCAGGGGCAGTCCTGTGTTGATGACCAGCCGCTTACAGAGGCCTGTGGCTCCCCATCCATTGATGTCAGGAAGAAATCTGCTGCCAACAAAACCCCACAGCCACGTGATCCTAAATCTGGAATTATTATATGTCAGAAATTCAATGGAGTGAATGGATGCCAGCTGCCCAACTGCAGGTATGCCCATGTATGCCGTACATGCTTTGCAGATCATCCAGAGTGCAGCCATAAATGGACACCTGATCAAGAAGCCCCAAAAAACTTTTAAATTGCTCTCATGGCATAAGGGCTCACTTCCAGGACTGGGAGGATGAGCTGGCACATGATCACAACAAAGATTTTATTCTTAATGGCTTAATTAATGGCTTTTCCCTTATTGATGGCGACCCCAAGGATGTACCCCCTGCTTACACTGCTAATCACCCAAGTGCTTTAGATGCAGCCAATAAGGACAAGGTAGAGACTCGTATAATTGAAGAAATACAAGATGGAAATTATGCAGTTCTTCCCCAGGCCCCCACTCTAATCTCTGCCCTTGCAGCAGTCCCCAAACCTAATGGTGATATTAGGCTTATCCATGACATGTCCCGACCACACCCCAATAGTCTCAATGACTTTGCTTGCAAAGATCCATGCAAATATATCACTGTTGATGAAGCACTGCGTCACTGCACCCCTGGATCTTACCTGGCCACCTTAGATCTTCAGTGGGCTTATAGATCTGTACCTATCAAGAAAGATGAGCAGACCCTGACAGGACTTTTATGCAGGACAACCATCCTACATACCTGGCAGATTGCAGGCTTCCTTTTGGTGCAAGAAAAAGCCCTGCCATATTCAACAGACTGACACAGAGCATCCAGCGTATGATGCTCAGAAAGGGCTTCAATGTTAGCTGCTATCTGGATGATTTTCTTATACAAGCCCCCAAAAAGACTGAGTGTTCTCTGGCTCTGAATGCATTGATTCAACTGCTACGTAAGTTGGGTCTGAGGATTAACTGGAAAAAAGTACAAGATCCAAGCCAGAGCTTGACCTTCCTTGGGATTAGGATTGACACGGTCAAAGGATCTTTACGTTTAGACCCTGACAAAGCATTGGATTTAAAGTCCCATATTTTGGATGTGTTGGAAAAAAAGAGACTTTCAAAGACTCAACTGCAAAGCCTGGGTGGTCGCTTAAACGGGGCTGCAAATGTACACCCTTGTGGCAGAGCTTTTATGGCCAGCATTTTCAAGGCCATCAGCCTGCTTCATTTGCCTCACATAAAATTCGTTTAAATACAGACATTAGGTCAGACCTGACCTGGTGGCTTGCTTGCCTTAATCAAGACCATAATGACCGCTTGCTAGCATAGAGCCTGCGTTTCCATTTTTACAGACAGTTCAACTGTTGGTGGTGGAGCCTTCTGCCTGGATGATTGGACTTATATAAATTGGATCCTGGATAGACCAAGCTTTTCCAATTCACACATTAATATTAAGGAATTAGCTATGGCAGTTGAGGCCACAGTTCGCTGGGCCCCTGTGTATGCTGGATACCAGCTTGACCTTTATACTGACAATATGATGACCTGTCATATTATTAATAGCAAACGTGCAAGAAACACACAAGCTGTGTCCTTACTTCAAAAACTGGCAAATATAGCCACACATTATAATATCTCGATAGTAGGTCATTACATCAGGGGAGCTGATAACAACATTGCTGACAGCATCAGCCGACTACAAACCCCTGGTCAAGCCCTTCGCTTATCAGCTTTAATGTCAGCTGAACACTCTAATGTGTGTAAACTATATTACTTGCCTTATCATATGTCTAATGTGTCTCATCAATTTGTATCACCCCATTTTGCGAAAGTCTGGAGTCTGTTGCACAGCTGGTCAAGGAGATCATCCAGCTGCAGAAATGTTATCTAATGTAAATTATGACCTTATAAGTATACCTTGATTTTTACACTTTCACACTAATGTTTTATTTGTTATTACAATTTCATTTTCTACTTGATACCTAACTTTGGACTTGGGAGTTTATCTCTTTTTAATTATCAATAATTGCATTGTACTATTGTTTATCTAATTGTGTTGATTAGTTGAACTTAAATCTATGTTTCTTGTAGTTGGTTTTCATTTAGGCAGATTAAACTTTTTTGCCATTACATTGTCTTGTTTGTGTTTTGAATAGATCTGAATGTAGAGGTTTTTGAACCGCTGTTCAGCATGGGCTAAGGGGGACCGGAGTTTACATCACTCAAAATCCCCCCCCCCCCCCCTTCAGAATCAGCTACTGCTGTCTGACGCCAATTGGATCTTGACCAAAAACTAAGGATGTACTTGTACTTGAACAAATGTACTTGTACTTGTACTTGATATATTCTCATGTACTTGTACTTGTACTTAAGTGCAGGCAAACCATAGTGGCACTGCCATTATGGTTTGCCTGCAATGCTCGAAGATTTGCATAGGTTAACAATGGTTCAGGAAGGTACCTGCAAAAAAGACAAACTTTGTGAACCTTAATATGAACCTTTGTGAGCCCTTGTGAACCTTCATACAAACCTTTGTGAACCTTCATAAACCTTCATGTTAACTTTCATCAACCTTTGTATAACCCTTTTGAACCTTTGGGTACCGCAGCACTCCGTAGGGGAGATCGGGAACAATTGTTTAAGAGATAGCATGTGTTATAGTGACGTTTTTCTCAGGAATATATAGTTGCCTTCCAATTTGTGGCAAAACAGCTTCAATTGGTCTTTCTGTATTGCAGCTATAGGACAAAAGTGAGTTGACAATGCATGGGTCAATCTGTGCTTAGGCAACAAGTGCAATCTTGGAGTCCAATGTCATTGTTTACTGCATGCTGAGTTTGACTGTGCTATCGATGATATAACAGACTACAGTAGAAAATTACAGAAGTTCAAAAAACTTACTTACATGTCAATCAAATGTCTATTGAGTATTTCGAGCAGCTGATACTGCGTGATAATCCCAAAGGACAGAATAAGTGTAAATATGATGTCAGCATCTTGCATAGTTTTCTATAAATAGCCTATGTTACAACTGCCCCTTAAGTTGTTCCCAAGTTTTAGCCAAGTTTCACATAGGGTAGGGTGACCTAAGGTTGTTGTCCCAAGGTTCCTCAAAGGGTTGAGAAGGTTCTCTCTACGTTAATTCCCGGTTCACGAAAGTATGCCAAACCTTAGCAAACCTTTGCCTAAACCTTGTAAGTGGGAACAGGGCTTAATTGATAAATTGTTAGTCTTTGGGCATCAATGCCAAGTCCATGGTTTTAATGATTAATATAAAAATAATAAAAAGCCTTTATTTTGATAATGGACCAACCAAATGACTTTATGGCATTATTAATTGTCAATTAACACACATTTGGTTAAGTAAGTCCTTGATATTTAGCTATCGAAGTATAGTATCATGGCCGTAAAAACCTTTTTTCTAATCCTACCTGCTATGAAACAATATACGCAAGATGTCGCCACCAGTCAAATGTATTGGAGGTGGATGATCAATGTGATCCCTGAATGCTGCTTTAGGAATGTGAAAATATTAATAATTCTACACATTGCAGTTTAATATTGTCGATGATTCAGGTTGATATTGATAGTTGGCTTTCAGATAAGACTGTCTCACATCTAATTACATATTTTGTTTTGCAAGTGGATACCACGGTTATTACATCATTAATAAGGCATTACCCACACTACCATAAACGTTATTATCTCATCCGCAATAAATACTAACCATATTTGGTGCTACAAGGAGCTTGTTTAAACAACGTGACTGCATTTGGGTTGTATTGAATATAACACTGCCACAGAGCATATGAACCCCCCCCCCCCCCCCCCCGCCCCCAAAGTTCTGATCTTGAAATCCTACATTGGGTTTAAGCTGCACACAATTACAATCTTGACAGGATAAGATGAAAGGGGAAAACAGAAATCAGTAATACAACGCTGAATGAAATGCAGCAATAATAGAAAACTGTCTTTTATTCTAAAAAACTAAAGAATGAACAATAAAGAATAAATTCAAGATGACCCTCTTAACACATTGTGTTATTCGTCATACTAATAATGATATGAAAATAAAAAACACATCAAGGGAATGAATTGTAAGATTTCATGTTTACAACAAATTGCATGCTGTGGAAACAAATTTGATGTCATTTTGGTGCAAACAAAACTGTTTTTAATGAAATCGTGACTGAACGGTTCATCCCATCCAAAGCATGACATGCCAGCTGTTGACATTAAAATCAAAACTAGAGCAATGACGTATTGTTTATTGTCGAAAATAAAATATAGAAATAAATATTTACAATGTAGTCACCCATTAAGGCATTAACTTTCCTGTTATCTATCTGGTTCATCAATTTTAGTAAATGTCACATGTTGAAATGTGAAACTGTAAATAAATATTTCTAGGTTAAGCACGTCTTATGATATGTAGTTTATTTACATTCAGTCACATATGATAGCCAGTATAGTGATGCTCTAATCTGTAAAGAATCTTAATCTGTATGGGATCAAATCTCTGGTGTTATTCACCTATGAACAGGAAATACATTTTTCTACGTATTTATGTACCTTACATAACAACTTTTTCATTTTGCAAAAAGTTTGACATCCTGAAACAAACATTATGTTTGGAAAACTAAAATAGTGACTACATGGTTTATATGAACATCACCTAGAAATTGCTTTTAGCATACTACATTTTTTCCAGGAGACATTACATTTTGATGTTTAGTCACTGCAAATGCTATGCGTGTAACGTAAATATGTTGTTCAAAATCAATTTCCCTTTATACGTTTTTAATAATGTATCAGATTAACCTGATTTAGTCATTGATGCGTCCGGTGGAAGTTTATCACACATGAAGTCATTGAAAACAATTATTGTGCAAGCAGCCTATATGTTCCGTACTAGGCACTCAACTAATTATAAGGAATATTCCATTTGACTTGATAAAGATAAAAAATACAAAAACAACTGTAAAACCACAAAAGTAGTAATTACTAATCAGTTTTTTGCTTCACTCTATTTGTATTTCTTCATTGAAATAAAGGAAGGCCTAGTTTCACGTGAACTGTCTTTGGGATAACAAATAATGTGTCCATGAAACAATAGAAACTAACAAAAGATTTGGGCAATTAAGATATAGAAAACGCTGCCTCTAATATTAATTGAATTAACTACACGGGCGTGGCCAGAAATGGTATGTTCACTAGATGATACATACATTGCCTCCCCTTATTTGGACACCAAGTACAAGGCATTGGCTGCAATCTGCAATTTGAACCTGGACCCCGAGTCGAGTTGCCTTAATACCTTAAACACGAGACCATCTAGGGAGTTCCACATTCATATGTAGCTCCCATGGAGCTCCCACGGTTGTATCCATTCACATCACATAACTGAATTTAGTGGTTAATTATAAGAAATCATGAACCCGTCCAAGGCAATTTCTGCTAACGCAATGACTGATTAAATGGCGAATGTCAATTGACCTTTGTTTTTAATTAGTAATTTTTTTCAAAAGGAATTACACATGATAGTCTGTCCTTGAGGTCAGTAATCACGTGATGTACCGGTAGCTTCCATGTGGTATTCCACCTGGTAGTGTGCAGAGATAACATATCTCATTACACAACATATCTTTTTCCCAAGAAGCTCTTCAAACTGGCCATATCTGCACAAACTTGCCACTTAAGACATACACCTCGTGAGTGACAGATAAGCACCGATTAGCCACATATGGAGAGAAGCATGTATAATGAACAAGACATCATGTAAATTACTAGAAATGGCCTAAAAAGTTCTCAGTGGCACCATGTAGGGGTCCTGGGATGATGTGATGTGTTTCAGCTGCTGCTGAGGTTCAGGATAAGTATTCTAGTGTCATGCAGACAAAAGACAGGGGTAGGACTATGAAAAATTGTGGTAGCAATTTGAGAAATGATTGCAAATGTCCACTTGACTCTCAAATTTCAGAGTAGGGCGTGGCAAAGGGTTGACAAATAATGCAATCAGCCTGTCTCAACTGTCAGCATATGCAGTTGAGTGTTTCAATTTTTGCATCATAAACCTTCGTCCCAACTGCCACCGATTCCAGGCCAGGGCGACCTGTGTCCTGGTTCACTGAAGGACAAGTTGTCATGGTGACTGAAATCTATCTGCAACTCCCAAAAAAACTCTTAGCCCTGCGCAAAAACTCAGTGCAGTCTGCACACTCAACTAGTGCAGCCTGTGATACTGTCACAATATTTCACAGCAATTTGTTCCCTACTAAAAACATGTGCAAAGGAGTGTTCTGTGGAGTTCTGCTCGCTTATGCTTATTCTTCATGTGAACAATGCGTGAACACTGCAGCGCTTGTTCATCTGGACCTATTATGTATATTTTCTTCATTTCTTGCATTTAAGGACATCAATTTAAACTTCTACCTAATCTGATAACTGTCTCCCCATTAAGCTTATTCAGTTCAATCTTAAAGCCATTTTCATCACATCAGATTCTATGCAGTCACGACTTAACTTTATAAATTTGTGAAACAAGGTGTTGGATTGCATTATCATCATATAACATATCATTGCACATGTCATATATTTTTACACCTCTCATATTTGACTATCTAATGCATTTAATGTATACTGTCACTTTTGCAAAGATATACAGTTACAGTGACAAATGCATTGAAACGAGACAACCTGTATTGCGTGAGGCAATGAACTGATATTGCAAGAGGCACATTATGCGGCCAATTAAAGGGGGACTTTTCATTCAACAAATTTACCGTGCATTGGCGTGCAACATATACGTGCAATATGGTGTGATTACACAGCTCTAAGCCAAGCAGAAGCCAGCCAATCTAATATTCCCAGAGCCAATAGTTTATTCATTTCAATATTTTGGTGAACATGTTTTTGCTTCTCACACCTACACACCCGCAAGTTGCTTTGATTAAATAGTCACATACATGTCTAATTGTGCCTCTGTAGGACTATGATATTTGAGAGTTTACTTTGTGTCTCCATGTGACAGTTGTTTATTTGAGTTTCAAATTACATTACATTTGGGCTATATTTCAAGGTCACTTCATTAGCCTAAACAAAGCAATTCATCAATATAAACACCAGACCATGCAACCCATGTTGTTAACTTTGTGGCCAAAATGGGCAGTGTGTCTAAAAGAGTCTTTGGGAGAGATGGACATTTATGACCGCAAACATGGCATCCCAAGTCTCGCCCAGGGCACTGTTCTCGTTCGCGCCGTGACCCCGCAAGACCGTGCTGTAGTTGCCAGATTATTGCTGAATTAATGTAACAAGCAAAATTTCGGAAAAGTGGCAAAACGGTAGTAGCAGGTTTAATGGCAGGCCATGTCCGCGAGGGCTGATGAATTTTAATATGCAGTGAGGAGGACAGGAAGTGCCATGTCTGAGGAAACATGCTGACTGCAGTAGCCAACCCCCCGGGCAACGGTGATCCTCGTAAAAATGTCCCCCAGCTAAACATCAACTCTGACCCATCCCCCCAACCCCCCCCCCCCCCCCCCCGCCAGGAAAAACTCCATTCACTACACTTCTAGAAACACCCCCCCCCCCCCCCCCAACCTATATAACTTGACAAACTGCCAATTTTGCAAAAAACTACTTCCACTCTTCTGGTATACACAGTCATTATGCTCAAATGTGTCGTTTTCTGACATGTCGTTGTCTCTTCCAGTTGGACTAATGACTTAAGTGGCAAACAAACAGGCTGAAAACAACATCCAGATTGCTCAATATTGCATAATTGCTATTTATAAATCATATCCACAACTGCACATATGGCGGAAAGCATGTAATTGAAATGATACCCATGCACATCATATTACAGGGAAAAAAAACTTCCCTGATTTTTTTTTGTATAAATGGTTTATATGTAGTGAAGCCTTCCTCTTCCTTATTTGGAGGTAAAAAAAAAAAAAGTTTTGTTGAAATTGGAGTTGTAACATGAGAAGATGACGCCTTGCCTCGCGCGCCTGTCTTAGATGACTAATTAACGCGTTGTACTAAAAGGCGCGAGTCCGATCCGGCCAATTCGACTGACCTTTCTCCTCTTTTTGCAGACACCACTAATCCTACCTTCTCGACATTCGCCGAATCAGCTGCCTCTTTTCTTATTAAACTCTTTCCAATGGCTTATTAATCACGGATCGTGACAATAAGATCATATTATTGCCCTAATGAGTTGTGGTCATATATCTGCTTCCTTTACAATATAACACTCATTAAGAAATATTAATTTTCTGGCCTTGACTTTTAAACCGAGTTTTCTTCAACAACAAAATATATCAATTAGCATTCAACTTTTTATTAGCAGCGCCAGTTGCTGTGAGTTTGCCAGATAAACATGATTAATTCACTGAGCTTAATCTGATTTGGATTTTTGCTTAATTAGTAACTATTGCTTTACTGTTTCGTGATGATAATGAATCTTTCTCACTTATCTGAGCTATTGCTAACATCCTGGCTTCCAAGTCATGTATTAAATTCTTTGTCTCCGTCTTTCCTTGCAATTCATCAAGATCTTAGACATCAAGATCTTAGACATTTGACAGTGTCTGTTATACCTGCCCTATATTGTCACGTTTGACTAACAAGAGTGACATGCCAGTCATCTTGACTAACATACATGACTAACGTTATTGAGTGTTGACCAGACTTACAACTATAAGCAAAATACTATAAGGGTCATTCTATCCATCTATCCATCTATCCATCTATCTATCTATATATCTATCCACATATCCATCCATCCATCTATCCATCTATCCACATATCCATCTATCTATCTATTCACATATCCATCCATCTATCTATCCACATATCCATCCATCCATCCATCCATCTATCCATCTATCCATCTATCCATCCATCCATCCATCCATCTATCTATCTATCTATCTTATTTTATTTTATTTACATATATTTTAAAAGGGTTAAATTTCTCAGTGCAAACTGTTTTTCAGCAATGCCCCTCCCCTCTACATATATCTATTTATCTATTTATTTTTGTTATTGTACGATCTTGTTGTTTTTGAAACCAGTGTATACATAACATAGTAATGTTTAGCGGCGTAAGCCATTCGTCACTGAATAATTAGTCGGGTGCATGTTAGTTCGACGGGCGTCGCAATTGTTTTGTGTAGCACGCGCATGCCTGCTGGGGGGTCACGTGACGTTATCCCCTTTTCGCCTCACTCATTAGAGAGCAAAAATCTGTCCCCAACTGAGCAAGAATCTGGTTTTAAGCGCCCAGGATGAACAACTGCATCAGCAACCCTTATCACCACCATTTTTCACATCTGCAGAATCAAGTGTTTCATCTGACACCCAACTGTTAAACGAGCTCTCAAAACTCTGCAGATTTGTAGCAAATGATAAAAAAATGAAAATTCAAATATTTTCATTGCTGAAAAGATTAAGAATTGCAACAGGCACTATTTCCTTGGCTGCTTATCTAGTTTGCTTTAGTAATAACTTAGAGCAGGTAGTGCTCGCTGGGAGAGTAAAGCAAAAGAAAGAAATCATTAGCATGATTTAAAACACTGCAGTGACACCAGCAGTTTGTTTTAGAAGATTAGCGGAAATCTGAAACTTGAAGAAACTGGAGAGTAGAGTTAGAAATCAAAAGATTAAGAAGGGGTGAAGTGAAGGTCAGGTCAAGGTCACAGACAGGGGGTGGCAACCCTACTATCGAGATGTGTCAAGAAAGTTGTGTTCATGTAATAAGCACCTCCACAACAAAAGAAATTGCACGTTGCTCATGTTCTAATGATTCTGCAAAACTGATAACGGCCAATATTGTCTCTAAATGAACCAATTTGTCACATATACTTATCTAAGTAAAGTCACCCCACTTGACAATCATAACAATTTACTTGTCACAATAAGTGCAAGTGTATATGCTGTCTGTGGTTTGCAGGCCTCCCCTCTCCTGTATATTGAACAGGACACCAATTTTTCTTCACATTTGTGACTTCGGGAAAGGGATAGAGTAAATTTCAGGAACTAGTTTCATGCAAATGATGCGTTGTTATTGCGACTTTCTTCCACCAGTTGTTCATTTTCATGGCAAGTTTTTACTTCGGACGTTTCGCTCAGAGGACAAAATGCATAACAGTTCATAAATGTCTTTACGTGACTGTAATTGACTTTTCTTGAAGTGTCCTAGTAATACACTAATCTCAGTCATCTGATAGGTTATCAATAACAGTATCATTCGTATTATTATAGAAAGTGAAAACTAGTGTTTAGCAGAAAGAGAAAGTGTATTGACCCCTTGGATAAACCATGGCATGTCATTTTATCATTTTGCAGAACTAGACAAACAAAAGTCACCTCATCAAATATTCCAGATATGTAGATAAGAATATTTCGAGTTGTTGACAGAAGTAAAAATTAATCTATGGTAAACTTATTTTTCAACCTAAAACATGCATACATGTGCACATGACGGCATCAAAATCAAGATAACATATATTTGACGTTTCACCGCTATATCTTCAACAATGCTGTTTGTAAAGTAAATGAAAAATTCCATTTAGATGTCAGCTGCGACAACACGATACATCAAGAGATGATTACTGAGACACCAACCACTTATATTGAAAATGGTAATTCACTATGTTACAGTATAGTAATCACCTTTCAAAATAAAAATACATTCCATCTGTCCATCACGTATGGCTAACAATTCTAATAAAGTCCCAATATGCACCTGAGTATAATTAACCAATTCATCTATTAACTATTGCTTCTCATTTGGATTTATACCTGTTATATCAATAACATTGTATATATGGAATAACTGTCTGATGTTTTGTCCAAGAACAGAAAACGGACAAGTGACACAATTGTCGAAAACATGTCCAACCATAGATTTACACTTATCACTCATGGAACTTTTTAACAAATTTAATGAACCTGATCTCTAAGCTGATATGTAACGGAGCTGCAGAATAATGTTACACCTGTTTACTTCTATTTCAGTGATCCAGTTTACTGTACTCGAAACTTCACAAAAGTGCACTCGTCACTCTCTCCAAGAAATAGCCATATATGTCACCAAGTCTGATAACGTTTTTTGCTTCACCTTCATATGACCTTCAGTAAACTCTTGGTGAAATTAGTTCTAGTTCGAGGTAAAGTCAAGTATCAAGATTTTTATCTCTAGAATAAAAATGTTTTCTGTTGGCCAGTCACTATGTAATGTCACAGTGTTATGTCATGCTCAGGCTCTGAGATTATGGCCATTATAGCCATGCTTCAATAGGCAAAAAGGTTGACTGGCATCTAAATCCACAAGTAGACTCTGTCAGCCAATCAGAGGCAGCCAATTAGATGCAACTGAAAGCAACAGACATTGCATCCAAGAAAAACAAAACTAGATAACACATACACATGAATGCATGCAAAACAAGAAGAAAAAAAACAAACATAGTCTGCCCTGTGACATAACAGCCCACTGTCAGGCCAAAGGAAAAGTGGCCCACTTGTCTTGGTTGCCCAATGTTGACCCACTGATGTCTTACTATTATAGTTGGCCCAATGTTGGCTCACTGTCTGTTGGCCCAATGTTGGTTCATTGTATGGTTGGGAATGTTGGCTCACTGACCGGTTGACCCATTGTTGACCCAGATATTGTTCAAATGTTGGCCCAACTGTCTGATAGGCCTATTGTTGGCCTGCTGTCGGCCTAGTTTGGCCCAGTGTTGCCCAGTATGGCCCACTACTGGCCCTTTGTGTAGTTAGTCCAATACTGGCTCCCTGTCTGGATGGCCCACTATTGAAAATTGTCTTTTACTTATATGTTGACCCATATGTTGGCACAATGTTTATCTAATGTTGGTCAGCTGTCTGGCTGGCCCAGTGTTGACCTAAAGTTAGTCCAATACCAGGCTGGGCCAGTGTTGGCCAAATGTCATCCAATGTACAAGTAAGGCCATATTCTGGTTGGTCCAATGTTGTCTGCTGCTGGTAAAATGTCAGAAATGGAAACATGAATCCCCCAAAATTTAACTACTTCCATGAGGCATTATCACATCTGCCCACCACAAATTATCAAAATCACCACAACAGGAATTTGACATCACTATCCTTGCATTAAGTAACATCTACAGTACCTGCATGATGTCATGCTCAGACCATTGCATAACAAGCTGGACACTTCAGTCAATCATATGCAGAATACACTATGTGATGTCATGCATTGCAAGCAAAAGAAAAAACAATTCAAATTCCACTAAACTATTTCTGCGGAAGGTCCCAGGTTCAAACCACGGACCGGGCATTCTTCGTGAGGCCTGTCTACCAATAATTTTCTGGTAAGTGCGAATACCTGGTTGGTTGTGCCTTATATTCGGTGTCTATGGTAATTGTACAACACTGTATGGACGTCAAGCCTTATCAATTCTTCATTACGTCTGCCCCTGTAGATTAGAAAATCTCACTAGAATTGATCAAATTCAGGTTTCAGCTAGACCAGAAGCATTGAGACAATAATGTGAATTGCTATTGACTTGAAGTCCTAATGCTGACTAGGCTCCAGTCCAATGCGTCATTAAAATTAGCACAAAAATGCAGGAAATGTAGAGGAGTCAGAAAACTTGTACATGAGAATTATCTGAATGCTTCCTGGTGTTAAAAAAATATCATTTACAAAACAATGCATCAGCAAATGCTATGGGTCTCATAAACCGGGCCGATTTGAAACAGATTGCTGAAAGGGACGAGATAATTTTATGTGCCAGATACTTAAATTAATTTTTTCATTCATGTATCAAATAAGATCTTTAGGTATTCACCAAGAGAAGTAGATTTACCAGATGATCCAACATGAATAACTTAGGGCAAATTAATATATAAAAAATAGGCTTCGCTGCAGCTAGACCCTCAGCGGATCCCACATAGCACACAGGCATCATTAAAAATTGTTATGTGTTCGTCTGACAGGTAGGAGGGCGGGCGTTACACTTTCATTTCCAGAGTAAGCTGAACTCTAACACTAAAACCACTGTCACACGAGCCGGTTTTGCCGTAGTGAACCTGTAGTATTACGTAATAGTTGCGGAAATCGCTACCCGGCTCCGAGCCGGCAGCCCCAATACGGCCACCCGTGGATACCCGGGGATACCCGGCAAGCACCCGTGGGACCCTTGGCCAAGCCGCGAAACCCGGCCCCGGTAGCCGGTTGTGCCATGCTTGCATAGCACAACCGTAGAAATCTCACGGGTGTAAAAAAAATAAACAATACCTGTGGAAGCCGGCGGGTGACCCGTAGAACCTGCGAATTAACCGTCCCTAATTTCACCCTTTAGTAAAGCCGGCGGCTTGTTGAGGGGTTCTACGGTTAACCCGCCGGCTTTCATGGTTAACCCGCCGGCTTTCATGGTTAACCCGCCGGCTTTTACGGTTAGCCCGGCGGCTTCCACGGTTAACCCGCCGGCTTGCATAGCAAACAATCGTGTTTGCCCAGTGTCATCCTGTGTGGATCCAATGCGACGCAATGAGCTGGGTTTATTATGTCATCACAGCGGGGGGTACGCTATCCAGGCAGTATATAAAGATTGACCAGTGGCTATCAGATCATTCAGCATCTTGCTACCATATTGAGAAGACCAAGAATACACCGCTCCAGAAAATATATTTTATCATGCTGATGAAAAAGATTACTGCACCTAGGATCAGGACAACTGCAGTTCCTGCTGAGGATACAGAAAAATCGCTTTCTTCACATCAAGCCAGCGATGATGAAGTATCTTCTGCTTCATCAAAGAAGAAGAGTGCTCTTCCTGTGAAGGAGAAGATGGTGAAGAAGTCTGCACCTGCCAAGCGGACTGTACCTGCCAAGCTGACTGTTCCTGCCCAGCGGACTGTACCTGCCAAGGGACCTGAGAAGAGACGAAAAATTGCCACGAGGTCATCCTCAGATGCTGCCAGCACGGATGAGTCCCAGAAGTCCACTGCTGCTCCTCTTTTGCATCTTCGTGCTCCTGCGCCTGCTCCTGCACCTGCACCTTCTCCTGCGCCTGCTCTTTCTCCTGACAATTCACCTGCTCGCTCTGCAGGTCCTGCATCACCTGTTCCCTCAGTTAGAGGAAATGAGCCTCGAAAGAAGCAGGAGAAGCTCTTCCTGCCACACCAGGATGAACAGGAAGTTGCGGATTGGTACCGGACCCTATCGGATTATAAGGACTCAGGCAAGAAGACGGCCCTCCTTAATGCAATGGCTGCCAAGTTGAGTGTTCCCTGCACCGGTTTGCAACTCAGGACCTGGCTGGAATCCATCAGGACTAGTGCCGGCAAACTTATGAGGCAGGGGCCATCCGGAACTGCCAAGAGAAATCCCACAGAGAAAGAACAGTGGATATGTGCCAACTTCGGATTTCTAGTTGACCATATCACCAGAATTCCCAGTCGGCAAGGGAGCAATGTTCTTGCAAAGAGACTTGGAAAGGAAAACAGCAGCAGTGCTGCAGAAGAATCCGGGCCCCAGGAGATTTCTGATGACCCGGATATTTCTATGGATATCCCCCCGGCTCCTGTCAAGCGTTCCAAGGGCGGCCCCTACAAGAAGCGTAGACAGGAACCCCAGCAGGAACCCCACCAGCAAAGACGAATGGATGAACTGATGGAATTGGCCAGGAGCTCAACGGGTGCCCTGCAGGCATCTTTTTATCAAATGGCTGCTGCTGCTCCTCCTCCTCCTCCTCCTCGTCATCCAGCAGATCTCAACGAAAGGAGAATCCAGGCGATGGGTGATTACATCGTGGCGGAGTGCTTGATGATGGACACGGACACATTTGATGAATTTCATGCGCAACTGACGATTTTTCAATTAAAAGGAAACCTTATGAGGACCAAAAGGCAGCAACAGCAACAGCAACCCCAGCACCAGCAGCACCAGCAGCAGCACCACCAGCCGCAGCACCAGCCGCAGCACCAGCCACAGCACCAGCAGCACTTCTTCGCTCCTCCTCCTCCTCCTGGGCTTCAGTACACGACCATCCTGAGTCCAGAAAAGAATTGGCCACCTGCAACTGCAGCTGGACCTTCTTCACTGCCTCCTTCTGGACCTCCGTCGATGATTTCCAACATGCCAGCCAGTAGCTCAACACCACTGAATATGAGCCAGTATCTGAACTTGTAGACAACCCCGGCCTTTTTCAAGGCCAAACAACCCCGGCATTTTTCGAGGCCAAACAACCCCGGCTTTTTTCAAGGCCACCAAATCCTCCCAAAAGAGCACGCCTTGTACACATATTTGTGTTAACAATCAATCAAAAAAAATAGTTCCCAAAACCCTCCAAACTTTTCTCTATCTTTGTCCAAAAAATAATAATATTTTAGTCCAAAATCAATTTCTTCACATTAAGTAACTTGTTCATATTTCCTTTTGATTAGATCACAATATTTCTTTATTATACACTTGAACTATCTTTCAGTAGATTGCTTATTATCACACTTTACTAAAGTTTTCATATTTCTTTAGCAAACAAATTTGTTACTAACTTAATAATTTTGAGCAAAGAAGACACAATTTTTTTTGGTTCAGAACTGCCGTAGTTTTTTCTTGTTCAGAAGTGCTGTACTTTTTTTTTTTGTTCAGAAGTGCCGTAGTTGTGTCTTGTTCAGAAGTGCCGTATTATTTTTTTTGCTTCAGAACTGCCATAGTTTTTTCTAGTATACTGCAATGAAAGTACGGCACTTCTGAACAAGAAACAACTACGGCACTTCTGAACAAGAAACAACTACGGCACTTCTGAACAAGAGAAAAAATACGGCACTTCTGAACAAGAAACAACTACAGCACTTCTGAACCAAAAAAATTTGGTCTTCTTTGCTAAATATTAGTAACCCTGACACCACCACACTTAAGTTAATTGCAACTTTGTTTCCTAAGGAAATAAAAAAATTTATTAAACCAAAAAATAAAAATAAAATACGGCATTTCTGAACAACCAACAACTACGGCACTTCTGAACCAATAAAATATTTTGTGTGGGTCAGACAGGAACTTTTTTTTTATTACACAAGAAGTGTACATGGTCTGCTCTTTTGGGAGGATTTGGTGGCCTTGAAAAAGGCCGGGGTTGTTTTGTGGTTTCTTTATTATACCATGTCATCTTGCCATGGCACACTTCCTTCCTCTGAATTAACATAGTCTACCAGGTACTGCCGTTGACTCTTGGCTACACCAGTCATTGAATGGCCTCTAGTGGGTGTTGGCATTTCATCAATTTCTCCAGCTGCCCTCCAAGTTCCTGGGGTGATTACATGTGTGACTGGATCTTCCTGGTCCACCATTTTGTTCTGGGCAGTTGGATACCTTACTCTCATCAGATTGTGGAGGCAGCAGCATGCAAGGACTATGGATTCCACTGTCTTGGTCCTCTGTGGCATGGTAGTCAGGAGACACCTGAACCTTGCTAAAAGGATCCCAAATGCATTTTCCACAATTCTTCTTGCCCGGGAGAGTCGGTAATTGTATATCCTCTGCTCCTTGGTCATGTTTCTTAGGGGCAGTGGCTTCATCAGCCAGGTTTTCAAAGGAAAGGCATCATCTCCGACAATGAAGTAGGGAAGAGGTCTTTCACCAGGAACAATTGGTTCAGGTGGCAGTAACCCAAGGGTCCCTTCTTCAAGTGCTTCCCTCAGGACTGTCGTGCTAAATACTCCTCCGTCCGATCCAGCTCCGTTAGCTCCACAGTCTACATTAAGGAACTTGTAGTCAGCATCCACAAGAGCCATGAGTACAATGGAGTGGTATCCCTTGTAGTTGTAGTACACGGAACCACCTTTGGGACGACATTTGATGGCCACATGCTTTCCATCAATGGCTCCAACACAATGAGGAAAGTTCCATCTCGAAAAGAATAGTTCAGCGACTTCTCTCTACTCTTCTGGAGTTGTGGGGCAGGTCAGGAGTTCATCGGAATACTCTGCAATTATGGCTTCACAGACTTCTCGAATTATCAAGCTGATGGTGTTGTGGGCCACTCTAAAGCCATACATGAGGGACTTGTAGCTGTTTCCAGTTGCCAAATAGCGGAGGGCGATGGCAAGTCTGTGTCCTGGGTCCAAAGGTTCCCTCATACAGGTGTTTTGTTTTCTAATCCTATGATCAATTTTGCCAACGATCTCTCGGAAAATGGCTGGTTCCATTCTCATAAAGTTGGTATAACTTGCGGTGTCTTCGTGGAACAGTTCTCTCAGTAGACGATCATAATATCCCATCTGAGGTCTTCTCAACAGCCAAGGCTTCACCCAAACCCTCCTCCTCCTCCTCCTCCTCCTCCTCCTCCTCCTCCTGGCTGCCAGTTCTCTTTCTTCTTCTCTCTTCCTCTCCTCCTCCTCCTCCTCCTCAGCTAGTGCTTCCATACAAGCAAGTTGTAAAATAAATGTATAATTGGCCTGAGCAGCTAGTAGTAGCAAGGCTCTATTTCGTTGGGGTTGATGCATGTACATGGTCTTTCCTCTTCAGCAGCCGGAGACAGAATGATGGAGAACAACAGATGCAGCCCCTATTTATACATTTTTGGCAAATTCCACGAGATAGCCGCCGGGTTAACCCGTGGAAGCCACCGGGCAACCCGTGGAAGCCGCCGGGCAACCCGTGGAAGCCGCCGGGCAACCCGTGGAAGCCGCCGGGCAACCCGTGGAAGCCGCCGGGCTACCCCTTGAAGCCGTCAACTAATTTGCCTAACCCGGCGGGTAACCAGTGAAAGCTGGCGGGTAACCCGGCGGGTAACCTGTAGAACCCGGCGGGTAACCGGATGGGTGCTGCCCCGCCCCTTTTTGCTGCCAGAACCTGTCGCCAAACCGGCGGAAAGAGCTGTTACATAACTATTACATAATACTACGGGTTCACTACGGCAAAACCGGCTCGTGTGACAGTGGCTTAATGCACTTACCCTTATGAAATTTTGTCTGTGAATTCCTCATAGCAGCACCTTTGTAAAATACCTATTAACATACTGACCAGGTTAAGCAAGTTAAGTGTGATCACAGCCTTTGTAGGGTAACATCAGATAATAATTTGAATTGATACACAGACTAACACATGCAGTATGTGCTGTTATCTTCTTTGTTAATGATAATTTACTCGTTTTTCAAACGACGTTTTATTTCCAATGCACCTCTGTAGTCATAAGGGGAGAATGGGGTAAGTTGAGCCAGTGGCCTATCCGTTATTACAGACAAACTACAAAAGACATCAATGATGTGGTGCCCTGTGTTTAATGTTCACTCCTGATGGTTCTTTATGATGTTGTATGGAAAGATTTCTGGTAAGTTTGATGACTTCACTGACAAAATTGAAATTTTGACAAGCCAGACACATGGCTTTGTTATTGAAATTCTAATGTAGTAGTTATTAAGATTAGCCACCAGGACTGCTGAGAGGAAAAGATTGTTACAGAAAAACTATATAAGGCACAAGTCAGGTCATTACCTATTGGGAATATCAAACTGCGTAAAGAATGTGAAAGGGAAAGCCAGATCTTGTGGAGAATATTGATAGGCTCTAGAATATTTATCTTAGAAACAAGCTCTACCTTCAGAAAAAAGTCCTTCATGGAGTCAGCCAGATAAAACCTAGATCTGGTAGTGGTAATGTCGGCACACTAAAATGTGTTCTACAGTTCAGGCAACCCTGCAGAAGTCACATATAGGCTGATGTTTTCCCCCTGGGAGGTAAAAGAGTGGATTAACCAAGTATGACCAATTCTGATTTGGGCCAAAGCTACCTCTTTCCTTCTGGGTGTCCTGCAGGCACCAGGCCACTTTCCTAGATAAAGGCTAACAGACCAATGTGTTTGCCATTCCTCATAGATGTACTCCTTGGCACATTCTCTGAAATCTGAGGAAGGTACATGCCAATCAGAGATATCTAAATTCAGGGTTGCCTATAATAATTAGCTGACCAATCGCCAAGTTCGTTGGTGTAGCACCCAGTAGAAGGCACAATTCATAACATGGCCCAATAAGGAATTATTGAAGCATCTGCCATTTAGTTCCTGAAGGGCTGACAAGGAATCTGAGAAAATTATGAACTTACTTTCCTGGAAATCAATAGTGTATTGTAAGCCAAGGATCAAAGAAATACTGAATCGCCATCACCAAATAAAGAACAAGATGCCTGCCTGACGATGGCTAAAGAAGGCAGATACCTAATTGCCAGCCTTCAATCGATCTGTCAAGAGCTGAACTCTCTTGTAACTGGTGTTTCAGATCAGCCGGATCAGCTGAGCTCTTCTTTTCATCAGTGAGTGACAGGTTGATTAAATTCTCCAAGGAAGAAAGGACAGGAGAGTCATTTGCAGCATGGAATCTAAGTTTATACCTAGGCGTTCTTTATAGCTAGGTGTTCTTGGTCATACAATGAACAGCAAAAGAAACGCGACAGATGGAGCCTATATATTTTCTTGGAAAGAAGTCTCTCTAGTTATTGCCAAGAAAACACTGCTCCCTAACTATCAGAGCTGCTGTTAAGGCATCTGCCAAAAAAAATTCCAGTTTGGCCAGCTCTCCTGAAGGTACCGGGTTCGATCCTCAGCCCGGTCACTTTCATGAGCTACATCCCAGCTGATGTTGATCACATGAGATGTTGGATTGGATGTGCATTTTACTCTGTGTCTATGCTAAGGCAAGTAAAAGCCCCACCCATGGGATAAATGTGTAACATGGGGTGGACTCCAAGCCTCATAATTTCATCATTATGTATGCCACTGTCAGCTGGTCATATAAGCTGACTCAGTTTCAGTAGCATTGAGACATAGACATGGACCAAGACATAGAGGGCCCAGAAGCAAAAGATTAATCAAATGTGACCCTGTCCTGGGCCTCAAGGTTCTGCAGACCATTGCATTACCAACATTGTATGCCAAAAATCATGTAGTCTTCTGAAAGTCTATTCACAATGAGAGCAAAAGCCGAAAATTTTTACTGTAGCTTCACATGCCTACATCTGACAACTCTGTGTCAAATTGGGAGGTGTTGGTATATATAGTGTATTATTTCCTAACTTTGGGGAACATTTTTGGAACCAAGGCTTTTTTTAATTCTAGGACCTTAAGGAATACACCCTGAGTTAGTTCCAATTTTCTTCCATCATTACTAAGGCGGCCATCTTGAAATCAAACATGGCCGTTCCTGAAAAGCATTTCTTGCCATAACTCCGTACCTTATTGACATAAGAGGGCAAATGATGGGTCAAAATATAAATAACAGAAGATGGAGAAATTCATTAAATATGTTATAATTATGAGAAATTCTGTTGTGCATGATTTCTATGATATTTTGATGCAAATTACAGAAAAAAATAAAGCTCCTGGACACCACCATGTAAAATACCTCAGTGGCTCAAGTTTACCCCTCTCATTGCTGCTCATATCTGCCTAAGAGGATGTTCTTCTGCTCTAAATTGAAAGCAACCTCGATTTAATTACCCTTCAGGCCACATGAAGAAAAAACGGGCTCAACTTACCCAACTCTCCCTACACGAAATGTTTACTTGATTGCATTTGAAACTTAGATGTAAACAGTCACAGATTGTTTGTTACAATAACACAAAGCAATTAAGACTGCATTAGAAATTTCATCATTGAAATAACAGCGTTTGTTTCAACAACAATCATGAGCGAACGTCTCGTTGTATCCAAGTAAAGTTACATCACTTTAGTAAGCGATAAGTGATCATGATTTAATGATCACTTAATTGGTGCATATTGATAAATCCAAAGGTGATGATATTACTGCCTTGTTTTCACCAAAAAATAAAAATAAAAAAGACCCAAAAAAAAAAAATAAATAAACATGTACATTCGTGTTATTGTTGTACACTTCAATTCCTCAATCTACATCACACGTGCCAAGAACACTCTAGTCATTCAGAATGCCAGTTGCATTATGTCAGCCTTGTAGTATTATCACAGAAATGTTGACATTAAGAACATCATATGAACGTGTATTATTAAACTTCCCTCTCAAATGATAATTAAATTAAGAGTGCTTTCAGCTTGAAAAATTACATTTTAGGTAGATATGACCAGAGCGCCAACTGCACTGATGATTTTTATCATGAAAAAAAAAAATGTTGATGCCCTGCATTATAGTACACATATATAGCCAAATATCTCGGCTTTAAAGTTTTCTATGTCTCGTGCAAAACCACACTGATTATCCTTGTTACTAACCCAGATAGCTTTCCAAATCGTATCGACGTCGGCGGGGTGTCGGCGGGATATCGGCGACGTCAAAACGATGTAGAAACTACGCTGGCCCGATTTGGAATACTATCTGGGAACCTCTCTTTTGAATTCTTAAAGTAAGGTCAAAACTGACGCCAATTAAATCAAACAGGTTGACGATTTCAATCTAAAGCGTCCGACTATATATAATTTAAGAATTACGGCTGAATAGATAAATGCTGTCAATGACTGATGGCAATGATGGGACAGAAAAATATCTCGCATGCTTAAAGGTATTAGGAAAGACAAGCAGGAATTTCGTCATATTTGATTGATCAACATTCTGTCCAATTGAGGTCGCATGGCATTGGTTTTAGACCTCAGTTTCACGTGTATCAAAAATTTGTGTAGCAACGAACTTATCTGATGCTTCGAAAAGTGAGTCATTAAGCTTAAAGTGGCACATAATTTACTTATTCAAATATAAGTCAATGGTCTCATTGGTTGAACTTACGTTGGAGATAAGTAAAAGGCAAGGCACCTCATGAAATGGCACAGAATGACATCAGCACTCTCCATCCGAGAAGATAAGTAAGTTATCAGAGATGCTACGTCACAACTATTCAAAAACGTAGATAGCCACACTGATTGCCTGAGTCTGATATTTCAGTACCAGGCTGTTATATCCACCAAATCATTTAGGATCACCTTAATTGTAGAGACACCCAGAAAAAGTGCGAGATTGATAATATTATACAATGAACATGTAAACTTGAATCTACATAAACAGGCCACCATGTGGCATGGTATATTGCATAAAATCAGGTGAGGTGGCTCTATTTGTGGTGATACTTAAAAATGAATGGGAAATTAACTCAACTAAAAAGCCGTGAAAATCTGGTTCACTTTTTCCAGTCCAGGAAAAATTCAGTAAAAAGTTAATATCATGCAAATAGAAGTGGTATATTAATAGTGAATAAATGCTACAGCGAAAATGTTTCTTCGCCATGTTGTTGAGAAAAACCCTTGATCAAACTGTTTTGTGGTCAAAACCCATTTTTCAACACATATCATGGTCCTGGTTGCTTCCTGTTGTAAAAGCATGGGTCATGTGTGATCAAGTGAACCAATACCTTTGCATTTAATTTTTTTAGGCATGTACAATGTCCAAGTAACTAAGTAATGGTCATACTGATGGACAGATCCAAGATCTGACCATGTAGTCTCTCGTGACCCAATGGTCTGACACTGAGGCAGCAATTGTGATTTCTTGGGATAGTAGGAGTCGAACATTGTACTATGCAAAAGCAGGATATTGAGTCTCTCTGTGTAACTTTCCAAAACAAGCACCTCATAAACCTTTCGTTATCTTTTTTCCTACCCCAAGCCGTCAACTCCACTGGACTGCTTCAGCAAAATGCAGATACTTGTTGTAGTATAATAATGCAATGTTGGGGTAAAAGAAAGCCTGGATTTTCTTGGTCTAACACCCCCATCCCCAGAAAAAAATCGCTGTTTATATTGCTGGACACTATCCATCTGTTAAAGTGAGTACTGGACATGTTTGAGTTGATATTGACAACACTATAATCAATTTCATTATCCACGCAACCAGTCACCATCCCTGAGCTCTGCTATCCATCGTGGTCCCTTAAAATAAACTTACAAAGAAGGAATAATACAGAAGTGAGACTTATTTTTTTTTACTTCCACGAAAATACACATGCAAATGTGTGAAGTGCACATGGAAAAATTTAGTGCAAATATCTAATACCATTATGTACCAATGGAAAACATTTTGGCGATACTTGTTAAAAATGGATATGGTGACATCAAAAATGAAGGGAAGCTATTGATAAGTCAAAGTACTTCGGATGGAAAACTTTAAACTAAGATTAAAAGGATTAATAGTGCTCAGTTTACAGTGTAATTACTTCAGGTCTTCCAATTAAAAGTAATAATAAAAAAGAAGTGTTTTTTAACGTCCATTGGCCGACCTGTTAATATTTCACCTATAGATCTGCAGTTTTGCAAATATAGTTGTTGGTCAAATTCTTTTAAGGCCAATGACCTCACAATGACATCAATGCAACACAATTAACAAAGAAAAAGCTGAATAAGTAATTTGTCTTTCAGATAGAATCTCGGCTGGGTTCATACTTGCGATAGTTTATCTATATTTTTTCGGTCTATAACAGGTAATCTATGATGATTATCAAATTATTGTGTATTCAAATTTTTTTTGTACTACAATATATTGACCATGCATTTCCACATTTTGACACCTGGCTTACATATCAAAGACTGGAATTTTGAACCTTCTGGTCAAGAGTTCAAACTCCACAACATGCATAAACTATCAGATCCTCCTTAATATTCAGTGCTCAACTACTTCAAAGCGCTTGGTTACATAGTGTGGACTATCTAAAGTTACGAAGTTATACATATATACATAGTAGTAGAGTGTTGGGCAATGCAGAAGGAAATTTCTTTTTTTCTTCTTCATAAAAATGCTCCTTCCAAAAATGGTTTGTTATCAACAAGGTAACTTCTATCAGGTTATATCGGAAACTATTTATAATGGAAATATTTTATTCAGATTAAGCTTAGGCCTACATTGGATATTTACTCAAAAATGAAAATTATCTTTTCGAGAAAGGGAACTTATTGCTTTGAGAAAAATATTATGAGGTGACAGAAAGTTCCAAATACCAATCCAGAAAACACATGCATGCAATACTAATATTTCAGAAACAGTGAACACAGAGAAGATAGGTATACGCCACTGTATAGGCGCCACTGTATGCCTAATGAACCAATGTACAGTTTCTTTCATTAAAAACGGCCAGTCAAATTGGGCTAGACAACTTCTGCTGTACGGTGCTACATACCACTAAACATAACTGTCTGGCTATAGTACATATTTATGATATATTAGATGCATTTCTTACATTTGCTAAGGTTTCAGTAAGCCGACTATAAGCTAGCATGCGCAGTAGACAGAAGCAGCTGGCTTTAGCCAGTTATAGCTACAGCCAGGAATACATATTTGCCTCATTTGACCTCTTTGCACTCAGATAGCATTTTGACGTCATCCGTTTCTGAAAATATGATAAGCTCGCAGAGAGACCAGTTTTTCATTTAAAGTACATTAAAGAAATTCAAATAATCTTTAAAATGTTTACATGGGAAACACTATTTTATAAATACTTATTTATGGTTCAGGGTTAGTTTTTGCATAATTTCAAGCAAACAATCACAATGACATCATGGCTTATGCAAATCAGGAATTTTTCCTCTTAGTATTTCTTCTCTTTGCCTTAAAAAGTATTTATTTGTTTAAGAATCACAGTAATAAAAGACCTATACTGGCTTACACATAAATATATATATCTAAACATTAAGTCCATAGCTCTTCAGAGCTAGTGGCAAAAACCAGAAGCTGTACAAGACAAACCAAGTCAAAACAAACCTACACTGAAAAAAGGAAAAGAAAAAAGACTCATATTTACTAACATTCTCAACCATACTGACCAGTACCATAAGTCATACTTAGTGATATATAGAAGAGCAAAAAACAGTATCTGTTTAAGAGGCATTTTAAGAAATGTTCAAATTTGCCTGAAAGTGAAAAGACATAGCAAAATACCTATTAAACTAATATAAGGTATTATTTTTTAAAAACAATAAGGAGCTTTTATGCAGCATGTAGGATTTTTAAAACGACTGTGTGTCACCCAATGAGCCATTGATTACAGGCCAGCTAACAAGAAAAACTACAAATAGAACTGCTGCTATATTGAGATCCTTGGATCACCATCTTTCTGTGTGGGTAATCAGAGTTTGATTCTCACTCCTTTTACTCTTAGGTAAAAAATATTGTACCCAAATTTTTTTTTATTTCTGTAAAATAGTAACTCATGCCAAAAGTAGGTTGATCTTATTTTTAATTCTATACCACTTATTAAAGTAACTGTCATAATTTAATGATTGATGCAGCACACAGCAAGACATTTATGGAGCTCCACTGCACCAATACAATCCACAAATATATTTGAATTACTGTATTTACTTTAATATGTTTTTTTTAAGGTATTTTCGGCATGGCCTTTACTTGAGGTGGGCTTCTATTCGAGGTGGGCTTTTATTTTTAAAAAATGCTATAGGCAGGTAGTCGTTTCTGGCATCGTCCCTTTGACTAGATATCTAGTCCAATAGAATAAACTTTTTTTTTTTCAGTATAAGTGTAGCTGAAGACACCTAGGAAAAAGGATGGCATATTGGATCACATAAGACAACTACTAAAACCTTAGGCAAGGGGTATCCTATGCCTGAAACAACACACATAATATTAACGAAATAATTTTGGGCATTTCACATCATTAGAAGTTTTTTAAATTTCAAAATGTTCATCATTTGTGAAGGATTGGAAACATAAGAGCAACTTAACAATTGATGTTGTCCAACGGGAGTGGTAGAAACACAACTTGGTCATACATGATAATAGCAGTAGAAAGCTAGACCCAGTTAGGTAATTTGTTTCAATATCGGTGTTTTCATGATATGGGTTGGGCATTCTGATTTAGAATCCATATATAGAGATACCATTCCAAGATATTCTTCCGTTTGACTTTAATCACTGACCGAGTGGCAAATTCACTCCATTATGCTCTCGATGAACACTGATTATGATGACAGCAATGGCTTAGTGTGTATTCCATTTTAGGACCATGGAAAGCATTTCAAGGAGGAAAAGAGCTTAGTGTTATTTAAATAATGATGTTGTATCTGACCTCTTTTAAGAACCATTAGATAAGTAAAATGTACACAGATAAACATTAAATCGATGAATAAAGGTGTATGACAGACATTGCAAAATGTGTGCAGACAGTGCAATGCATTCGCAGAGGGAACATAAAACCACCAGAATCCTAGCCATTTTAAATGACAGCAATTAGAGAATATAGGTGCATTGTTACCATATATAGATAACGCATGAGCTGATAAGGCATTCTATAATTTCATTTTACTGCATATCATTCATTAGCAGATAGTACATGATAGCCATTCAAATCCATAGATATTCTGAATTAAAAAAAAAAAAAATGATCAGATTCAGATTCTTTTTATTTTGCCAAAAAATATTTACAACATTTGTTTCGCAAGGAGACCTCACAAAGATAAATATATTTTATCGCTAGCATGAGGCCAACTGGAGAGATCCATTAATATTACATAGTGAACATCAAATCAAACACAATATGGAAATTACTCTGATCAGTAGTAGTTTCATCTATGTTACTCATCTCAAGTTAAAGAATATATTGTTGAAAAGTATTATGATCAGCTGGCACAGTGGATTAACATCTCTTTTGAGAGAAAAAAATCATATCAAATATGAGTCCGGTGAAGTTGGCTCCCCGAATCTGGCTCCCTTGCAGCTCCCTGAAAATGTGAAGTTGGCTCCCAGACCTAGCTCCCACAAAGCTTCCTGAAAATGTGAAGTTGTCTCCCTGGCCCCCAACTCCCTCACAGTTCCCTGTGCCAGAAGCAAGTCAAACTGCATGGGTAACTGTACAGGGATCAGGTAACTGTACTAGGATCAAGACTGCAATTACCCATGCAGCTTTGCCCCATTGTTACTGGCCTTATGGCTCAAGGAGCTGTAAGGGAGCTGCCAGGGAGCTGAAGCCAGGGAACCAACTTCCCATATGCCCTCCTGGGTGAAGTTAGCTCCCTGAAAAGAACACCCTGCCGATCAACTTGTCATTGCTTGCCTAATCAAGTTGAGATGCGCGGCAACGTTTTTGCATGTCACTTTAATAAATAAATACAAATAGTGGGCAAACCATTAATTTTGCCAGAGATGCACAGGGATCAGGTAACTGCAGTTAACTGCAGTTACCTGTCAACTCAAACTGAGATACATATGTTGCCAGGAATCAGGAAACGGCACTGGGAACAGGTAATAGATCCCTAAACTGTAGTTATCTGACTCTAATACATGTTTTGTCAGGGATCAGGTAACTGTACTAGGATCAAAACTGCAATTACCCATGCAACTTTGCCACTGTGTTACTGGCCCTATGGCTCAGGGAACTGTGAGGGAGTTGCCAGGGAGCCAACTAGAAGTATGCCCTCTCGGGTGAAGTGATCAATTTGTCATTGCTTGTCAAGATGAGATACTGGGCTATCACATGAATAAGGATCCTGCGCTTGGATCAGGTAACTGTATTTACCTGTCAAATTTCTATATCTCAATGATATATGACCAGCTGCCAGAGGCAGACATAATGATGAGATAAGGGTTTGAGTCCACACCGTGTTACACATTTACCCAGAGACATATATTTTGACAGGATATAGAAACCACTGGGATCAGGAAACTACAGGTATAATTGATCCCTAGCAAGGCCAGGGAGCCAATTACTGTAGTTACCTGATTCAAATAAATGATATGCCAGGGATCAGGTAACTGTCATAGATCAACTTGTCATTGCTTGTCAAATCAAGTTGAGATATCAGGCAATGTATTTGTATATCACTTTAATAAATAAAAAAAGATTGTTGAGTTATTAATTTTGCCAGGGAGCACAGGGATCAGGGAACTGCAGTTACCTGTCAAATCAAGCTGAGCGTTACTGGCCCCATGGCCAAGATAGCTGTCAGAAAGCTGTCAGAGAGCTGTCAGGAGCTGAATCCAGGGAGCTGAAACCAGGGAGCTGAAACCAGGGAGTTGAAACAAGGGAGCTGAAACCAGGTCTATTGAGATAAGGTCAGTTATTTTTTGATAAGGTAACTGCATTTACCAGCACAGCTTTGCCTCACATGTTATAAATCAGACAAGCAATGGAAATCTATATGTCAAGTTGACTACATACAAACTTCTTTTGCATCCTTACTTCCTGTACTTCAATAAGTTTATGTCAGTACTTCTCTCTTATGGTCACTCATCTGCGGTAGCTGGTCTGCCTAATGATCATTGTTTCCTACTTTATTGTCAGGGAACAAGTAACTGCACTGGGATCAGGTAACTGCAGTTAGGTGAGGGAGCTGGGACTAGAAAGCCAACTTCACAATACAGTCAGTGTATCAGGGAGAGCCAGATTTTGAGAGCCAACTTCACTTGACTCAAATATGAACAATTTAAAACAGTAGACCCATTTACAACAAGCTCTCATAAAACGGAACCCACCCATACACCTAGCAATATATCTAGTTGGAAACACCTTATCCGAATTCCAACATGAGCACAAATACTGTTATTAACTATACTTGACTACACATCTGGTTTATGATATACACCTTATAAACAAGTCCTAGTATTTAACTTGTGTCAGTCAAGACGTGGGCTCAAAAATTACAAGAATTTAATATGATTATCATAATGGAACACCTAAGAATAGTCAGTTTGTCAAATTCAAGGTTTGTTTTGGGAAGTGCATTGTTTGTTGTAATCTCTCCAAGTACTGCGATATTAAACAGGAGAAGCCTGCAACCTGTCGTGATTTTAGCGAGTGTTATATCCATTTACACTGTGTTTTTATTATCCAGTGGACAAGATCAAAGTGTACACATATTTAGTTCAATGATTAGAAACCTTGATGCAATTTAGTACAGTGAATATTTATAATTATAACCAATTGTGTTCTTGTAATTCAAGCTAAATGAGCATAATTACGGGTCCTTGTGCATTTTCCAATAAGTTAATTTAAATAGGAACTGAGGCTTCCAGGGTGAGCATAGACAGAAACAAGCTCTCTATAATGCAACAAGAGTGTTTGTACAATTATTTTAAGTAAAAACTCCTGCTTAAGTGCAGATTATGCATAGTAGCAGTAGATTGTTTTGGAAGGGGGAGGGGGGGGGGGGTGGGTTTGCCTCATGCAACTGCACATGCAGTTCCTAACTCCCATTTGTCTGTCTGCTACATATCATGTAGAATCATATGTAACTATATTTATATATATACATGTATAACTAGCTTACGTAATAACCAACCAAAAATACCAATACACCAACCAACCCTATCTATCTATTTATCTATCTAGCTATCTAGCTATCTATCTATCTATCTGAATAACATCGGAATACTTTGCCCGTCCTCAGCCGTGATCGTTCAATTAGGTCAGTGCCACGCATCATGACATCAATAGCTATCAATACCAGATGATCAATCGTGATCAGGGATCGGCCATGGAGTGTCATAAATTTGGGACCAATGTTCACTGGCGCCTCTCTAGCCTAGCATTCCTCTATCAGAGATCAGCTGATCAGCTATTGTCACTGAGAGTCGAAATGAGTGGCTTGAAAACATGTTTTGAAGAAGATGTGCTTTGTGGAATGTCTCACAAACAAATTTGTTTACCTCAACGAAGCCTGTGTTGTTTGTCAAGTGGTTCTATATTTAGCAACCATCTCTCGAATATGAGTCCTTCAATGTACTAAATGTGTAAAGAGTCCAAAATAAAATGTACTACGTCCAAACCATGACAGGGGTCAATGCTAAGAATAAATGAATATGTTCCAATAAACTGAACCACATCTCTTCAAGCATAGATTGTTATTTTCAATTGGCATAATTCGAATGACTGGATTCGGGATGTTGCTAATTGTTTTGCTATATCTATATAAATAAAGGACCTGGTTGAAGCAATGGTGTCCACCGCAACCATATATACAATGTACATTAAGGTGTATATTGATTGACATTTTATTTGCCGAAGTGCATGGCCCATTTTCAGATATACCTTTCCTGTAAGCATGATAATATGTGGTCCAAAGAGCAAAATCACATCTGGTCTCACTAAGATTGGTAAAAGTAACTCGTTTGTGTAATATCTTCCTGTTCGACATCTTCGAGCATATTTACAATTATAAAGATATAAATATCACTTTTGATAAAAGTTCTGAAAGATCAGCCGGCAGCTTCATGTATATCTGATGTGATGTAAATGAGTCGTTACAAGTTTTATCAATCGGGCCCAAGAATTGCCATTTGGCCACGAGAAAGCCAGGTAGGCTGTCTCAGAAAACCATGCAGATCATGAAACATGAAAACAAGTTTGGGGGGAAAAATTGACTTTACCCCATTTTCTTCTATGTAACGATTTCTCAGAGACAGCTAATTTCAAAAAGTAAAAGGTGGGACCAAATTCGACTTTCTTCAATATTATTTCATAGACGTTTGCAGCACAAACAATACTTCGACACTATTTCTACATTTGCAGAGAATTAAAAAACCATTGACCATATAATGACCGTATGCTGTGTGTATGCAATGGATTTTTCTAGAGCTTGTGATTCAATACACATAATTTGATTATTGATAATATAATGCTATATATATAGCTTTATGCATATGGTGTGTCAAGCACTCCATGTAATTCTATAAGTAGTTACTTGTCATCTCAGAAACAAAGAGTTAAGTTGCATGACTGTAACAGTACCAGTGAATGGTCTTATATTCATATATGTATATATAGGTGTCTGACAAGGAAGAAACTGTTCCAGTACTGTTAACATTTTATAATACATGTCATGGTGATGCCAGTGTTGTTCAAAAGAGCATGTGCAATTACAAGTGATTGGTTTAGCAAAGATTTACACGATGTTAAATGATGTCACTATTGATAACGATCTGACCTCTACTACATATATTGACAATTTGTCTTTTCCAGATGCAAAGCAAATTAATGTGTCATATCAAGTTCTTTGTAAAATGTAGTCATAGAGGTGAATGAGTGGCATATTTGACTGCTCTTTGGTCATTCTAACAACCCCTAATTTTAGAGTGTTCCTTGCTGAAAACATAACAGTAGAATAGGATGACCATGGATGTAAAGGATGACAAGGCGAAAAATGAAGAACAGTTCAAACAAACAAAATTTGCAAAACCGTACACTCAACTTCAAAATTTGTAGTGTATACTACAGTGTCTGGAGAGTCTTTACGAGGTGTTTCACAATCTGCGTCGTCTGACCTTGAAATACAATATGAGGCGATAATAGATCATTTTTTTAGGTTTTTTTACAGATCATGCCTTTAGTTTACTGTTACTGTACTTCTACGTCTACAGTGCGATGTATCAAAATGATAAAATAAGATATTAATGATAACTATTTCTAATAATAATCGAATTATTCTTGTGGTCAAGAAGTCCCTCATGATTTACAAGAGCAATATATCTTCATTCCATTTAAAAATTCGGTTTACTCCAAATACCCATGACTTGACTGCACTCGGGTGAGAGCTAAATTTAGACGCGGAATCTTTATCAGTTTACTTAAAATCAGGAGATAGTAGTTGTTTAGATATATATAGTCAAGTGGACATAAAAATCACTCCGGCGAACATGAGGATTTCTTTTCCAAGAGCTGCAACTGTTTCCTGCCATATTAAAGACAATACATTTTTTCTTAAAATGTTGCAGATGCATTATATATCTTACAGAATGTATACAGTGCAACTTTAATTACAAAATATGATCTTTATTTTTAAGTAAACAAATTAAGAAAGATACAAAAACGTGTTCTGTGTCTTCTAGGAAACGTGTAAAACTGTGTCATCGAACTGTGTCATCGAGGCAATCAGATAAAATCTGGTGATCGACAGCAAAAAAACCCAGGTGTGTATGACACACATTAGAGTGAACTTATAAGTGTCCCAGCAATTGATCAGTTCATATTTTCCATTAAGTAGGTGCCCTACTTATGTCAGGTTGAAAGGCAAATTAGTGAAGTAAGCTTCGATTCATGTTTAAATCTTGGATAAACCAGGTTTAAATATTCCAATACAGACATTAACGGCATGATGGAATTTAGACTTTTTGATCCACAAATAATCATTTAGCATGTCTTTTCAGATTGCTGTGTAACATTTATCAGTGTCAGAGGAGTTGAAAACTCTTTACTTAGAAATTACTATTGAAAAATAACTAGATGTCAAGGTGTCAGGTGCCGCCATTACACCAGTAACGTTGTGAATGCATGCTATTACTTGGGATGTTTGTCAGATAGGATTCCATCTTCGAAGGGATGAAGTTTGAAAAAAGATGTACATTTGGTGTGAGGAAACAACCATTGGGACAGCAGATTGTCACACAATCACTAAAGAGATATACTAGTAGAATGTACGGCCCTTTTTCGGTCATATTCTGTCAGACATATTGGACTTCGATTTCGTCCAAGCATAACATGCATCATACACTTTACTCACCCCTCCTTATAAGGTGTTGTCATTAAGTCAAACAATATTTCATCCTACATCCTGTTATTTGGCAAATGTAACGGTTGATTTACTACTGTTTTTAAAAAATACCACGTGAACAGCAAACGCATATGAAGTTTGTTTTCCACTGTCAATTTCAGTTTTAAATTCTCTCATTGTGAACATCGAACTCATTTGTTTTTGCCTGCAATACTACAAGAGCTACTCACAATACAAAACTGTTATGTTTAAGGATAACTGGCCCTCCATAACAGTGCAGCAAGTTAGCCATACTTAGTCAATGAGCTATAGGTTGAAATTTTCTTTACTAACCAATTAATCTTATTACTATTGACTACCTGACATTAAAAGCTGTGATGGTCATTCATTTTTGACCATCAAAAAGGCATAAGTTCTTGTCCTTAAATATAAGATTTTATCATCTACAGTAATTATAAAGACTGCCAACAATTCATATTACTTGTTAGGAAGAACTAGTAAAACAAATTTTTTATATACTTGCAACCCTCTAAAACTAGAACTTATGCCAATCCTGGAATCAAACTAGTGCATATTAAGTGCGGTATACATGCATTTCAAGATTCAGAAGTACAGATCCGCTTCATAGACAAACATCATGTTATATATAATATCTTTGGACACTGCAGGTAATGTAAAAAACTCAAGTCAAACCAAGTAAGAACAATAAGAGTGGAAGGTTTTTTAAGAGAAGCAAGATTTTTTTTAGTCACCTGATCTCTCTGCTACACACGTGGACTTTTGGCCTAGAATTGTAGCTACCTGGGAAACCTTATCTTTCCTGAGTGACACACTGACCTTGCCTTTATTGGTCATGGATGACAAGGCAGTCGGAGACAAACTCATCATTTCCCTCTGGATTACATGGCTATGCAAATGCCGTTCCCATTCCCAGTGAATAATTTGACTGTGCTGGAGAAGCTCTTATAACTTTTTTCTCGCAACTTTGACAATGACTGTTTATTGGAAATATGGCTGTAACACAACAGAAAATATAAATGTATATACATAAGTGCAGTAAAACGATGTCTTCATATGCTAACAAATCATACTTTGCAAATTGTACAAAACTAGAGAATTACCTACTTAATTATATAAATATTTTCAGACAAATTTCCAAATTTTCTGAAAAAAAAAAAAAAGTGTTTGAATCCATACTTTCCTAGCAAAACAAACCAGACTTTTAATCCAAACCCATTTTTTTTGGGAGGTTGTGATGCTATATATACAACTAAAATTAATACGCTAGGCCGAACAATGAACCTGTGGATGATCCAATTCCACAGAGCAGATATAATAACAAGCTACTGATTGTATGGCGTGTAATTTTTGCATGTAAATTAAGTAACAAGGATGTTTTTTTATTAATACCAACAAGCATCAGAGATGTCCAATATGAATACAGGAAACTACTGCATATGATTATAAATGATTTCCAATAAAAAAAAATCATTTGCAGGCATCCGCAAACTAATCAAGGGTAGCTAAACTAATTGGAGCAAATAAACAAA